>PVIA01002835.1:35648-191781 GCA_004024845.1 Tonatia bakeri | reverse complement strand
TTGAGTTTTGGAAGATTATATTTTTCTAGAAATTTGTCCATTTCATCTAGGTTTTCAAATTTCTTGGCATACAGTTCTTCATAGTAATTTCTTACAATTCTTTGTATTTCTGTGGTGTCAGTTGTAATCTCTCCTCTTTCATTTCTGATTGTGTTTATTTGGGTCTTCTCTCTTTTTTTCTTGATGAGTCTGCTTAAAGCCTTGTCAATTTTGTTTATCTTTTCAAAGAACCAGCTCCTGGATTCATTGATCTTTAGAATTGTGCTTTTAGTCTCTATGTCATTTAATTCTGCTCTGATCTTGGTTATTTCTTTCCTTCTACTTCTTCTGGGCTGCCTTTGTTGTTGTTCCTCTAGCTCTTGTAGACATAGGGTTAGGTTGTTTGTTTGAAATGTTTCTATCTTTTTTAGGTATGCCTGTATCGCTATGAACTTCCCTCTCAAGACTGCCTGTGCTGTGTCCCATAAGTTTTGGGTTGTTGTGAATTCATTTTCATTTGTTTCCAGAAACCTTTTGATTTCTTTCCTAATTTCATTCTTGACTGGTTCATTGTTTAATAGCATGTGGTTTAATCTCCATGATTTTGAGTGTTTTGGTTTTTTTTTCCTTGGGGTTGGTTTCTAGTTTCATTGCCTTGTGATCCAAGAAAATGCTTGGTATGATTTCGATTTTCTTGACCTTGTTGAGACTTGTTTTGTGTCCTATGATGTGGTCTATCTTTGAAAATGTTCCGTGTACATTTGAAAAGAATGTGTATTTAGCTACTTTGGGATGGAGGGACCTGTAAAAATCAGTTAACTCCATTTCACCTAGGGTATTGTTCAACGCCACGATACCTTTGTTGATATTTTCTTTGGAAGATCTGTCCATTTTTGACTGTGGGGTGTTGAAATCCCCTACTATAATTGTGTTGCTGTCAACATCTTTCTGAGGTCCTCTAGGATTTTCTTTATGTATTTCGGTGCACCTATGTGTGGTTGCATATATATTTACAATATTTATGTCTTCTTGGTGGATTCTTCCCTTGAGTATTATGAAGTGACCTTCCGGGTCTCTCTTTATGGCCCTTTTTTGGAAGTCTATTTTGTCTGAAATGAGTATTGCTACCCCGGATTTTTTTCCCTGTCCATTTGCTTGGAAAATTTGTTTCTAGCCCTTCACTTTCAGCCTGTGCAGGTCTTTTATCCTGAGGTGTGTCTCTTGTAGGCAGCATATGTGTGGGTCATGTTTTCTTATCCATTCAGCTATTCTTTGTCTTTTGGTTGGAGCATTTAATCCATTTACATTTAAGGTTATTATTGATAGGTATTTATTCATTGCCATTTATGTACGTGTGTTCCTCTCTCCCTTTCTCTATTCCTTCCTTTCCTTAAATCAGACCCTTTAGTATCTCCTGCAGAGCTGGCTTAGTGGAGGTATATTCTTTTAGACTTCTTTTGTCGGGGAAGCTTCTTATTTCTCCTTCTATCTTGATTAAGAGCCTTGCTGGGTAAAGTAGCCTTGGCTGCAGGCCTCTGGTTCTCATTACTTGGAATATTTCTTGCCATTCTCTTCTGTCTTGGAGCGTTTCCATTGAGAAATCAGCTGTTAGCCTTATTGGGGCTCCCTTGTATGTTACTTCCTGTTTCTCCCTTGCTGCCTTTAAGATTCTCTCTTTGTCTTGAAATTTTGCCATTTTAATTATGATGTGTCTTGAGGTGAGCCTCTTTGGGTTCCTCTTGATTGGAACTCTTTGTGTTTCCTGGATTTGTGTGACTTTTTCTCTCATCAAATTGAGGAAGTTTTCCTTCATTACTTTGTCAAGTAGGTTTTATATCCCTTGCTCATCTTCTTCTTCTTCTGGTATCCCTCTTATACAGATATTATTACGTTTCATATTGTCTTGCATTTCTCTTAATCCCTGTTCATTGTTTCTGAGCCTCTTTTCCTTTTCTTGCTCTTTCAGGGTGTTTCTTTCTACTTTGTCCTCCAATTTGCTGATCCAATCTTCTGCTTCATTGATCCTGCTTTTCATTCCTTCTACTGTGTTCTTCAGTTCAGAAATTGTATTTTTCATTTCCTCTTGGCCTTTGTTGATAGTTTCTATTTCCTTTTTCATATTAATATAGTTTGCAGTGAGATCCTTGTAGCTTCCCTGTAGTTTCTGGAAGCTCATTGTGAGTTCGTTGAACTTCCTTATAATCATTGTTTTGAACTCAATATCTGATAGTTGAGTTGCCTCTATTTCACTTAGCATTCCTTCTGAGGCTTCCTCCTTTCCCTTCATTTGCGGATTGTTTCTTTGTTTTCTCATTGTTCCTGAAACTCTTCTTGTTAACCTCTGTTTCTTAACTTGATCTGTTCTGGTTCCTTGTGTTTATGGTGTGAACTTCTGTGGTAGAATACCTGCAAGATTCAGTGATGCAGTCCCTTTCAGGTATCCTGGTGTTCACAGCTTCCCCCTACTCTTTTTTGTGATCAGTTGGAGGAGTAAGGCAAAATGGGTTAAGACAGCAAACCAGTATTCTATGATATTTACAGTAGCAGCCAGTAGAGAAGAGATGGGAGATCCCTTGGCTATATATAGTGTAAATCGTGATCTTCCACACCACTATCCACGTTTTTAAAAGTATGGAAAGAAGATAAGACTCTTAGTGGAGAGGAAAGTGTTGTTAGTTGGATCTAGAAAGCTATGAGGCTGCAAGAGGTCAGATTCTGAGGTAAGGTAGGAATAAAGAATAGTAAATAGGAGTAGTCTGTAAAAGAATAGAAATAACCCCTACATTAATAGTGTTTAGGAAATTGCGAGGTGAGCCAAGATCTGTGAGGGGTGTTAAGTTGTATTTACAAATGTATGGAATAAGTCTTATCTACAGTAATATTGAAGCAACAATCTTGCAGCAGATTCTACGAGATCTAGACAACAAGAATAAGGAGCATAGAATCTTGAGTGGTGTACCAATGGGACCCAAGTGAGGGACAGTAAATTATCCACACACTGTGAATGAGGTAATAGGGAGAACCTATCAAACGACAGTATAACCAGCCAAGCAAAGATATGCAGAATGAAAAAAAAATACTATTGAAATAAAAAATGTTAGAAAAGAGAGAAAAAGATAATTTAAATTTGCAGGCAAAAACAAACAAAAACAAACAAACAACAACAACAAAAAGAACAGAAGATGTATTGCAGGAGAGATGGATTTGTAGCAGAAGTAATAATACTAAGATGGATGGAAGAGAATCATAAGGAATTGAGAGATATAAAAATAATAAGAGTTTAAAAAATAAAAAGTTGCTTAATAAACAAAAACAAGATAAAATCAAACAATCAAATAACAACAGCAGGATAAGGGGGAGAAAAAAAAGAAAAAAGAAAGAAAGAAAAAAGAAGAAAACACACACACTCACACAGAGAAAAAGAAAAAATAAACAAAGAAACAACAACAAAAAAAAAACAAAAGCAAATTAAAAAAACAAAACAAAACAAAACAAAAACCTCCTGTTGGTTTCTGACTGGCCAGAGCAGTCTTTCTGTTCCTGCCAGCGCAAGCAGGCTGAGGGGCAGTAAGAATGCGTTTCACCCTTCTAAGACAGAACTCAGTCAGACTCAGGGCTGGCCACCTGCTTTTCCCAGAAACGATTGCTGCCTCCGTCTGGGCTCAGGGTGCAAGCTGCGGAGGTGGCAAGGGGTTGCGCCCCTCCCCCAGTTTCGCCACCACAGGCTCTACCCTCAGCGAAGCACCTGCCTCTCTTGCGGGGTCACGGTGCAGGGACCGGGACTGCGAGGAGTCCCGTACTTCCCCTCCATGGGCTCTACATTCGCTGGAAGCACCGTCTCTCCTCCGGTTTTGCGATGGACCCTCCGGGGTTTGGGAGGGGTCATGTACATCCCTTGGCCCCCCGCTGCCGCAGGCCCCGGGGACCCATGAAGCACTGTGTATTTTCTGGGTTCCCTGGCTTGAAAGTCAGCACTCCCGGCAGGGCGAGCAGGGGGTGCGGGTGCCCACGGCAAGGCCTCCACCCCCACGGCAAGGCCTCCCTTGGTCCGGCAGACTGGGTACTCACTCTTCCCAGAATGTTCGTGGGTGCCCACAACTCCTGTGCTTCTGCTTCCCAAACCTTGTCTGGGGACTGGGACCGGGTGACTCCGCTCTTCCGCTCTCCCGGGTGCCCAAGACAGACCCAGGAGCGCCGGCCAGCTCTCCACTCCTATCACAGGTCCCTTATGTTCCCAAAGACATCCTCCTACCATCTGTTTATTCAATGTCTGGACAACTTCTGATGGCCTATTTTCATAAATGTTGCGATATCGGTGGTCTCCTGCTCTGTTTCTCCTCAGATCGGCCAAATTCTCCCCCGTGCACTGGGGAAGGGGATCACGATTCCTCGTACAAGGTCACCATCTTCCGAAACCCTGTAGTACCTTCTTTATGCCCTGTGGTTGTTCTCCTTTATCTGTTACGTGTGTGGCAAATATCTCCTCCCAGTCTGGCAGCTGTCTCATGTGAATACCTGCGTACTTCTGCTAACACCTCCCCTGGGATCATTGACTTTTGTGCCTGACAGACAAATGGCCGAGAGCTAAATAAGGACCCAGGATGGAGTCCTTGGTCTGGAAAGTGAAGGATATACATGGCATGGAAAGGACAAAGTCCAAGAGCCTGCCTCAGCTTTGCTACAAGGCCTTTGGGGCTGGGCACCTGCTCACCTCCCTTGCCAGGCTCACTGCCTCCAGCCAGTTGTTTAAGCCCCAGTAAACTTGTCCAATCTCTAAATGTGCCTTGCTCTCTCTCTGCCTCAAGGCATCTCCTCACGCTAGGCTAGTCCCTCTACCAGCGCCTCATTCCCAGCTCCTCCTATAATCCTCTCCACCTGGGAAATTCTACTGGTCCATCAATTCTCACCTGGTTGTCCTCTCTCAGTCACACCAGGACTGGGACCAGGACTGATTAGAATCCCTCCCACAGGCTTCTGGAGGAGGCTGACTCAGTCCTGCAGAGGCTGATTATTTACTCAATCCCAAACTGTACCTTTACCTCCCCAGGTAGACTCTTCACTTTAGTAGGCCATGCCTTCTACTTCTGCATTCCACGAATCATCTGGTGCAGTGCTCAGTGCATGATGACTACTTAATACATTTTTTTAAAGAATGAAATTACTTGATAAAGGTATTTTGGAATGTAATGTTACTTTTAAATTAGGTTTTTCTGATCACCAGTGTAATTACAATCATTTTAAAAATCAATATTCGGAACTTCAAGAAACCATATTTGACTCAGAAGATGACCATCTCTCAGGGGTTACCTGTGGGTGGTACAGTGACAAGAGCAGCCCAGACCTATGTCACTGTCGGAGGAAAGCCCCCGAACCCACACTGGATGAGGCTGCAACTGCAGCATGCTCGTTGATGTATTAAGCCTTTACAGCAGCCAGGGCTCCTTTATTCAATTTTCCTGGCTTAAAGAATTTTCTCTTGGAATTGCCTTTGAAATCTATCTGGAATATCCTCCGTGCTATCAAACCATTATCCTTTAAATATGAATGAATTCATTGATTCCAGTAAGTTTAACAAATGTGTATGGAGCATCTAGTATGTGGAGGATAGCATGGCAGGGCTGGAAACAACAGCAAGCTAAGTCGGGTAGTCTCTGCTCTCCTGAGCTCACAACGTGGCACATAAGGAACAGCTCTGCAGCCAGCTATACCTCCAGGGCAGGGCGGAAGGCGCAGGCAGGAAGACGTCCAGGGGCAAACTTGAGTTTTAAGTCATGAGGTGGTTTCCTTGGAAAACACTGTGTTGAGAGGGTACCTGCTATCCTTGTGACTGGGAGCACATGTAAAACCCATAGCCATTCAAACAAGGAAGTCGAATAGCCTTATTCTCTGCCTGAGAAGTCCTGCTTTCTAGCTTTGAGTGGCCACTGATGAGCACCCACTCAAGAGGGGTACAGCCTGCAAGGGAAAGTGATGGACTGGAGACTCTTCCTGTCTCAGGGGGGTGATCTCCAGGTGGAACTGTGTTATTCAGCTGTCGAGTGTCTCTTGGTAAGAGACTGACCACTTTGGTGCCTCTGTTTCCTCACAGATACTCAAAGAAGAGAATAAACTCCTCCGTGCTGCATCATCAGGCTGTGTAACAATCACGAGGGAATGCCTGGTAAAGGCTTTGGGTTCAGAAGGTTTCTTGCGATGAATAAATCATGCTGAGTATTGATGTCATTATTGACAATGACTGGCTCCCACAGCACTCACCTAACTGCTTTTTAAAAAGTTGCTCCCTGAAAGGGCATATTTGGTAAGAGTGAAAAGAGGTACCTAATGGAGAAATGGGGGAATGTAAAGACTGCCCCATTGGGATAAATAAAACAGTTTACACAAATAGAATGACCTGACGATAAGAGCCCAGCACCCGACTGGCTTCAGATCCTGCTCCAGACCCTGCCACTGGCAGCACTCACGACCCTAACGCTTGGACTTGTGTGACGAGGCCCACGGACCTGCCCGGCTGCCCTTCTCACAAAGTTTGCTGCATTGTCAGTATGATCTGTAGTCCCACTTTGTTTCTCTCATTTCCTTTCTGGACACCACACACAAATTCCATTGCCTTACCATCACCTCAGGCATAGGCTGAGCTTTTATGGGCTGCCAGTTTCATTGCTCCTATATAACATACAAAAAAGGATCAGATTAACTAGAAGATACTTTCCAGATCAAGCTTTCTAAAATTCCAACCCCAAAGCTCAGAGCTTTCACACATTATCACCTTTCATCCTCACAACAGTGGGTTTTTTAATCCTCACCCAAGGATGTGTTTTTCTTGTTTATTGATTTTGAGAGAGAGAGAGAGAGAGAGAGAGATTGGCATGAGACAGAAACATCAATTATTTGCCTCTCGTATGTGCCCTGACAGGGAATCAAACCCATATCTTTTGGTGCATGAGATTATGCTCCTACCAACTGAACCAGGGCACAACTAGCCCTTTTCATTCCCATCTTACAGATGAGGGAACTATCACACAGAGAAGTTAAGTGCCCTAAAATAAGGCCACACGGCATATAAATAGCAGAACCAAAAATTCAAAACTGTGTCCCAGGATCAAATTTCTTAGCTGTTATGCCAATTATTGCCTGTGATGTTTAATTTTACATGTCAACTTGACTGAGTCATGAGATGCCCAGGTAATCTGGTTAAATGTTACTTGGGTGTTTCTGTGAAGGTGTTTCCAGGAGAGATTAGCATTTGAATTCATAGATTGAAAAAACAGATAAACCTCCCCAATGTAGGTGGGCCTCATCCAATCTGTGAGTGTCCCATGGAACAAAATGGTAGAGGAAATGGAGAATTCTCTCTCACTCTCTGCCTGATTTTGTGAGCTGGGACATTTATCACCTGTGCTAGGATTCAAGGAATAATACCCATTGCTTCTCTGGTTCTCAGGCCCTGAGACTCAGGCTGAAATATACCACAGTTCTTCTGGGTCTCCGCTCCTGCACACAGCACAGTTCGGGACTTAGCCTCCACAATCATATGAGCGACTTGTTCATAATAAATCCCTCAGTAGGTGATAAATGAGAAAGAGGGGGAGAGAGAGAGAGAGAGAGAGAGAGAGAATCTCCTATTAGTTCTGTTTCTCTGGAGACCCCTAATTAATATACTGCTTCTCAAGCCAAAACCATCCTTTGTGGTCCTTTGTGGTTTTATCCTTTCTGCCAATTCCCTAGGAAAAGCATGATGGAATTAGAAGTCTGAGTAACAATATATTCATTCATCTACTCATCAACATTAGTTACTATTATGTTAAATATAGGTTCAATGTAAGTTCACTATTTTTAATGGTGAATTTTGACTTAGGATGGCTTTACAGAATGTTCTTTCCCAATTTTCAATGGCAAAAGAAAAAAAAAAGAAAAAAATTTTTTCAACAGTAACCAAGGATGAAAAGGGTATATTGTAAAAAAAAAAAAAAAAAAAAAAAGTATATTTTAAAAACTGGAAGCCAAAAAAAGGGAGATTCTGGAGTGAAGAACAACCATAGCTAGGTCTTCAGGCAGCCCCCATTCCAGCCCCAGAGGCCACACTGGTGGGTCCCCAAAACGCTGAGAGCCAAGCAGAGAGGATAATTGTTTCTATCTTCTCTTCTGACCAAAGAGCAATAGAATCAGCTATGAGACAGAAATGGGTACAATGGGGGAGTATGTGCCCTTGGCCTGAAGTAAGGCCTCCAGGCCTTCACATTCCAGAGAGGTGATCTGAACCAGTAGACTGTTTTCACGGGAATTGGGTATACCCTGCAGCTAAGGGGGCTAGGTCCTGGTACAGGAAACTTAACGAAGTTCCCTTTTGTGAAAGAAAGTCTAGATAGTGCAACAAATATACTAGATCACACCAGCTGAATTCTTTCCCGCTATCCCTGCAATTCTCTACAGCAGCAGAAAGGGAAAGAGTCTTCAAAGGGCTTATAGAGAAATACAGCTCAGTCTCAGAGAGGACAGGTGGAATGTCAAGTTACCCTCTTTAATTCAGAGCAAACAGGAAAGAGCTACACAGCCTTGTGTCAGATGAAAAGAGTTGGATGGGCAACTATGAAAACATATAGTGCAAAGAAAGAGAAGGTGGCTCTGACTGGTGTGGCTCAGTTGGTTGGGCATCATCCCACAAAGCAAAGGGTCACTGGTTCAATTCCCAGTGAGCGCACATGTTGGACTGTGGGTTCGGTCCCCAGTCAGAATGTGTACAAGAGGCAACTGATTAATGTTTCTCTCTCACATTGATGTTTCACACCCTCTCCTTCCCCTCTCTCTAAAAATAAATAAATAATATCTTTAGAAAAAAAGAAAGGGGAGGGGGAGGCTCACCAAGAGTTCAAAGACGAGAAGATAAAATTACAAGATGAGAGAAACAGGTGGTGAACAATGAATCTATTTAAATATAAAACATATAACACCCACTGATAAGAATTATGCTTGCCAAACAGAATGTGATTACTGTAAGCCCAGGCAATGTGAAAACACTGTTAGCCAGGGCTGCCATAATAAAGTATCTCAAAGGGAGCTTCAAACAACAGAAATTTATTATCTCTCAGATCTTGAAGCCAGAAGTCCAAAGTCCAGACGTTGACAGGGTCGGTTCCTCCCAGAGGCTCTGGGAGCGAATCTGCCCCAGGCCACTCTCCTGACTTCTGGTGGTAGCTACAGTCCCTAGTGTTCCTGGGCTTGTAAACATAACACTTAAATCTCTGCCTCTGCACTTGGCTTTCTTTCCTTTGTATGTCCATGTCGAAATCCCCCTCTTTGAGGACATTAACCAACTAGATTAGGGCCCACCATACTCCAATATGACCTCATTTTAATTTGATCATATCTTCAAAGACTCCATTTCCCAGTAAGGTCACATTCACAGAAGCCAGGGGTTAGGACTCTTTTGGGAGCACACAATTCAATGGAAGATAATAATGTAACAATAAAGTTAAGAGGTAGAGGAGGGTAAATGAATGCCGTTTGAGAACACAAATATCCTCATCTTCATTTAGAAGGAATCCATTGGCAAAGCTCTAAATTTGAGGCACACAGTGTGGGTGTGTGTGCGAGTGTGTGCACGTGCACATGCAAAATCCCAGTCTGCAAAGTTTTCTGTGATCTCTTACACTCAGAGAAATAATCTATTTTTTGGTAAAGAAAAATTTATTTGAGGTTCACCAGCTTCAGTTTATTTTTGTTCTTCTATAAAACAAGTAAAGCTGAAATGTAATGAGTTTTATTCTTCTAAAGACTCTAGTGACTACTTAAGATGTTCCATGATGCAATTCTAACATGTACTACCTTCCTACCTGGCAACTATCAAAGCCATCAGAAAGCACATGAGTAAGCCAGATTCTCAGTCATACCTGAAGCTCCAGACACTAGCAGCATGCCTGGCCCATAGGTGCTGCTTCACAAATGTTTGCTAAACTGGATTATTTTGTTGTTGATTATGCAGAGTGTTGTACCAGATAACATACAACAAAACCAATGCCACTGTGTCCTACAGAGTCTTGAATCCATAGAGGTACAAGGTGTCCACCTTTTAAGGACTTGCATGTGTCATTTCTCTTTTGCATCTAACAGTCTCTGGGAGATTCATTTGAGACACAGTTGTCCTCCCATGGGCTGACCCTGTACGGAAAGAGAAAATGAATCCCCCCCTTTTTTTTTGTCTGTATGCAGAGGCCCCTTCTCTAAAGTAATTTTCTCTGGCAACATGGTAATTATCCCTGGGAAACAGAATCTGCTGGTAAAAGGCCAATGGTGAGATTCATCCACTCCTCAGGCTATACTCCTGACCCTCAGAGGGCACCACTGTTGCTGATAAATGCAGCCAGTTCAGAAACAGACTGATGCTGCTATTGGCAGAAGCTTCCAGGCATGTTGGGACAGCTCCACTGTCCTCCCCTCACCTCACCTCCCACTCCAGCTTACCTCCAGTCTCTTTGGTAGGCAACAGAGAATGACTCAGGGTTCAGTAAAAAAACAACTTGAAAGTATGGCACTAGCCTTAGCTATTATTAACAGGCCCTTGAGAAGGAAAACCAGCACTAAATGTCTCTTACCTTTTTATCTGCATATATCTGGTGTGAATGTCTCTCTCATTCTCCCTCCACATTCCTCTCTCATTTGCATCCCAGTGCAATCAATATTCTGTTCAGTCACAGATTCAGACCTGCCAGGCTGGATTTGCTCTTCCAGTGCTGACTCACCCACAGAGCCCATCATGGGCCAAGAGCTTCCTCCTGCCAGAAATGCCACTTGGTGGAGTCTCCGGCTCCAGTCAGTTTCCTTTATCCTTTTCCTCAGAGTGTCATTGGGTCTTCTACACCCTTCCAATCTGGAAGTCCCAGAGAGATATTAACACAGGCTTGGAGTTTGCAAGACTCTGAAAGAAGGTGGACACAGAATAGCACTGTCCCTTGGAAGTATCGAGAAGCAACTGCTAAGGAGAGGAAAGCACCAGTGCTGGTGACTGAGGGCGGGGTCAGAGTCAATAAACACACTGCACACTGTGAATGGCTGCAGCCCAGCATGAGGTTTCTGTCTCCAGGTTTGGTTTTCCAGTTTTGTGTCCTAACTAAGAAGAACTAGGAGGTAGAGAAAAACAGCTACTCATTTGAATTCTTTCCGAGCTGTCGAGTGATAGAGGTTTTGAGCTGGCTAGACCTCCGAAATCACTGTGTTCAATATTCCATCTCCACAGAGAAGAGGCAGTGGGGTGCTGAGGTGACTCCCACAAGGTCACAGGGGTGAGTAGGGTCCCTGACCAGGGCTATTCTCTTTCTTCATTGAACTGTGATCTCTTTGTGTGCTACCATTCAAAATTTTGATTCTACCAAGTGCTTTACTCTGCAAGGTGTAAGGTTTGGACCAGACAAATGATGGCAACACCAACAGAGTGACATGTTTGGAAGTGGCAAGCATGCTTCCACATGCCATGAATGATGAGAGGTCACACCACAGGTCAGGGCTCTGGGCAAAGCCAGGGAGAACTGACAGGATCGACTGGGACAGAGCTTCCTCTTAGAGGATTCCTGGGGATCACAAATCACAGGAGATGAGGCACTCATCTGCCTCTCTATTCTAGTTCAGTGGCAGAGGACAGATGAAAGGACTACACACTGAAGCTACCGAAGAAGCTAATGAGCAATTTGGCATTCTGCATCTTTGAGTCACATAGCAACCTGATCTCTTCTGGAAAGTTCTCTTCTGGCCTTGCGAAATCTCTGCAGAAAGACAGTGTTTGGCTCTTATTAATCTGCTCCTTTGGTTTGCAGCGAAGTTGGTCGGGGTGGAGGGTGATGACAGGGAATAAGGGGAGATAAAGAGAGAGAGTAGGGTGAAGAGGTAATGGGAGGGAGGGAGGGAGGTCATGGAGAGAGGGGGATCAGGGAGGTTCTCTTGGGAGGCCTGGCTGTTACACTGTGACCCTGCAGAAACAACAGGATCCATTGAACTGAAGTGTGGGGGTTCAGAGGATGCTGGCCCAGCAGAAGAAGGGGAGCTATATGGGATTACCAAACCTAAGTGCTCTTAAAGGAGAGTTTGGAAAGACTTATTAGAACTGAGGGTGGAAATTAATCATTTGAGGGACAAAAGAGAATACCCCCAAGGTACCTTCTTTAAGGCTGTGCAGTCAGACTTCTGGCCCAGATGGAGGCATAGGTAGACATTATTCACCTCCTCACGCAACCATAGAAAAAATTACAACCAGATCTCAAAACTAATAATGCCCAGAACCGTTAGAAAATCAAGCTGTTTGGAAATCTGACAACCGAGGGTTTAAAGAAGATATATTCATCCAGACTGGTAGGAGGGATGGAGTCATGAGACAGGCAGAGACGCAGTGTGGTATGGAAAGGTGGTGGCTGCACTGGCAGTGGAGTGGATAGGAAGGATATCTGGAGAGCACTGATCCCAGGCCCAGGCCAGACAGCACATCCCAGGGTTCCAGCACCAAGGAGACAGATCCCCGTTATCTCTGGTTGTAAAAACCAGTGGGGTTGGAGCATCAGAAGAAACTGCTGGATTTTCATTACTTGAAGGGCCAGCACAGTCTTAGAACATATGCAAACCCAATCACTCCAGTATTCACTACTGGGGCATCAGCTGGAAGGGCACCAGTCACACACGGGAAGGGGATGAAGTGACTAGAAATAGGGTGAGCACCAGGTGGGCTATCAGAAGCCAGGAGGCAGCATTGTCCCCTCTCCGAGCCCTTCTCACACAGATGCAAAGTGGTAAAGTGGGTTGCCCTGCCCTGGCAATTACCTAAGGCTCTGCTCCAAACAATTTACAGGTGTCTTTTCTACATGGGCCATGCTACTAAGACAGAGAGTCAAAGCAGCTCTATCTAATACACAGAAACAAACACGGGAAGGCTGCTAAATTGAGGAGGAAAAGAAATATGGCCCAAATAAAAGCACAGAACAGAACCTCAGAAAAAGAACTAAGCAAAATGGAGATAGCCAACCTATCAGATGCAGAGTTCAAAACACTGGTTATCAAGGTGCTCAGAGAACTCCTTGGGTATGGTAAAAAATAAAGGAAGAAGTGAAGGTCACACTAAGTGAAATAAAGAATAACCCAGAGAAAACCAACAGAGAAGGTAAAGAAGCTGGGATTCAAATCAACAACTTGGAACATAAGGAAGAGATGGACATTCAACCAGAACAGCAAGAAGAAAAAAAATTTTTTTAAATGAAAATAGGCTTAGGAACCTCTGCAACATCTCCAAATGTGGCAACATCAAAATTGTAGGATACCAGAAGGAGAAGAGGAAGAGCAAGAAATTGAAAACTTACTAAAAAAAATATTGAAAGAAAACTTCTCTAATTTAGTGAAACAGATATACAAGTCCAGGAAGCACAGAAAGTCCCAAATAAGTTGGACCCAAAGAGGAACACAGCAAAACACATCATGATTAAAGTGCCAAAGATTAAAGATAAGGAGAGAATCTTAAAAGCAGCAAGAGAAAAGCAGAGTTGCCTACAAAGGGGTGCTCTTAAGACTGTCAGATGAGTCCTCAAAGGAAACTTCTTAGACAAGAAGGGAACTGGTAAGAAGTATTCAAAGTGATGGAAAGCAAGGACCTACAACCTAGATTACTCTATCTAGCAAAGCTATGATTTAGAATGGAAGGGCAGATAAAGTGCTTCCCAGACAAGGAAAAGCTAAAGGAGTTCATCATCATCATCAAACCATTATTACATGAAATGTTAAGGGGATTATTTAAGAAAAAAAATTTCAAAACCATAAACAATAAAAAGGCAACATATTCACAACTAACAACTGAATCTAAAAAAAGAAAAAAACCCTAAACAAACAACCAGAACAGGAACAGAATCATTGATATGAAGATCATTTGGATGGTTATCAGATGGGAGGGAGAAGGGAGAGAATGGGGGAAATGGTGCAGGGATTAAGAAGCATAAATGGTAGGAACAAAATAGACGGGGGAGTTAAGAATAGTATAGGAAATGGAGAAGCCAAAGAAGTTACATGCATGACTCATGGACATGAACTAAGGGGGTGGATTTCTGGAGGGAAGGAGGGTACTGGGCAGGGGAGGGCAATGGGCAAAAATTAGAAAATTGGGACAACTGTCACAGCATAACCAATAAAATACACTTTTTAAAAAAGGCTTTGAAATTGCAGGATTGTGGACCTCAGAGTTGAGAGTCACCTGAGGCCACCTGCTCATTTGTGCATCATGTGGAACACTGTGCTCAGTTGGCTTTCTTTGAACAATTAGGAGAGAGAGTTCATCTCCTCTCAGACTAGCCATTCAATCTGGGACAGCTCTAATTGTTAAAACACTCATTCTTACATGGAACTGGCTGTCCTATATCTCTTAGCCTTTATTCCAATGTTCCCATGTGTTTCTCAGAAGTCATGTGATTACAATTTTGTAACATATTTTAGAGGCTAGGGGGTGGGGTGGGTGATGAAGGGGATTTCCACATTGTTTAGATATATAATCTTGGCAATTACAGACAACTAGCAAACAAGTTAGTGATTCATTCAGTTAGAAATGATCAAGGACTGACTCTAAAAATTGTATTTTCATTTTATAGGTTTATTTGAATTTATAAATTCTGAATTTCATACCAGGGAAACAAATCCAGCCAACTTTAAAGTGCCAACACTGGAAATATCAGAATAAACCTGTCTTTTCTCAGGATGTATTCCCACCTTCAACAGCAATGATTCCTCCCCATCAGTAGCCCAGAACCTTGGAGGAGTCCTTAATGCTGTCCTCACTTCTACCCAAATGTCACAATAGCCTCCACCTCTCACTCTGCTCGAGGCTCTGGCTCTTCGCCTGACTATTGCCCACAGCAAAGTCTAATCTTCCCAATCCGCCAGTTCTGCAGCATCAGCTGAGAGCCCCTCATACCTCACCCTCTACCTTAGCAGCCCTAGCTCCTTGCCATGTCCTCTCCTCTATCAGTGCATTTGAACTTGGCACCACATCCCATCATGTGGCGGACTCCAGCCAGCAGAGTTCCACCTTGTTGTGGCTGAAGGAGAAAATAAATGCACAGGCGACAGCAGTCCTGTGGAGAAAAAGGGAACAGCACTGCTACTCACTCTCTCAAGGGGAGAGAGAGCCTATGAGTGTCTCACCACTCTCAAAAAGAGAGAACACCGACTCTTGCCTAGACAGGCTTTTGTTGTTTTTCTCGGGGCTTACATCTGAGAAAGATTTATTATCTATTACATAGAATATTGTTGTCTACATTTTAGCACGATCAAGGAAATGAAAATAACATGCACGGGGGAATGGCAGAGAGCTGATTAGCTCTGTCCTTGGAAGAATTCGCACAGGCTTTGGGAATTTCCTTGAAGATAGACGACACACATTTGTTGGTTTAGACCAGGGTGATGGAGTTTTAGCAAGAGAAAGCCATAACAACCAGTATGCATTTTCTAGGCCTGATTCCCATGGGAAAACTCGGTTTGAAGGTCTGGCTCCTGCCCACCACTTTGCTTATGTAGGTTTTCCATACAGAGCTGAGTCACATTTGCCAGACTGAAACAAACTGGTCCCCTACACCATCACACCTGGCCTGCTCCCCCAGCTCTCTGCTCTGCAGGCGCCGTCCCTTGCCCCGCCCCCCAGCACAGCATGGGAACTAGCTTTGTCTGAAACTCTTTTTTTGTGCTCCAGCTCAACCCACTCCCCTTACAACTCACCTACCTAACTCCAGCTTTTTGGAGACCCCTCATGGGGCAGTGAGGCTGTAGCACCTCCTTGCTCTGTAGTAAGGGTGCTTACACTTCTCTTTCTCAGGGTGCCCCTCCAGGTCTGCCTCCTGCACAAACTAGTGGGCCCCACCAGGGAGGAGTCCTGTCTGTGTCAGTGTGGCTGTTTCTCCTGTACCCAGCACAGCACCTGGCTAGTAGGAATGCTCAGAACATACTCTGAGCGAAGAAGTGTCCCCTTGTTTACTGAACACAGCTTAGATCGCCACTAGGCCTATAAAAGTAATCCCAGAATTCTTTTTCATCCTTCTTTCCCACTCTCTGTCCTTGCACAGTCCACACAGAGCAGTCTGCTGCTCTTCTACCTTGACAGACCACAACATTCCCACCACCAGACCCTTGCTCATTATAACAGATACTATATATTAGGTGTAGTACATAATATGCTAATACATAATAATATTCCATTTTACATGTTAACTTAATATATAATAAAAATTAAATTTTAATAATATTTAATATATATTTAATAATAAATTACTAAACTTGTTAATATATTAAAGTGATGTTACTATAGCAATATAGAAGTATATTATATATAGGATAGTAACATAAAGTAATAACACATGTATAATATATTAATATAATAATGCATTGCACATAATATATTATTTAATAATATCTTATAGCCTAATTTATTATCCGATACTGAGTATTCATATATAATAATTAAATAGTTAAAGTGGCATGTGGAATTACAATACACATGTGTGCATATGTAGATATAATAACAATATACAATATGTTCCTTTGGGCCACTCTTCCACATGCTTTACACGCATTTTCCCATTTAATTCTCACAACAGCCCTATGATCTCAGGTGCTTTGCACCTAAATCTACCACCCCTGCAGCTCAGTCAGAGTGGTTCTTGTCCTCCCCTTCACAATGCAGGGACTTTCTCTATGGCTTTTTGAAACTGAGCAGCCCTCAGAGTCTGATCTCTAGCATGGCTATTAGGACACAATTCATAACTCCCTGGTATGTGAGAAGCCTGTCCAAAGCCAGAGGTAGGCCTATTCTGTTTACTGCACACAGGGGCTCATCAATAGCTAGTCACATTGGCTCCCACATGGCTCCCACACAAACTAACTTAGACTTGAGAATTGACATGTAAACAGCTGAGTGATTCATACCTTTGTTAATTGTTATCTGTTGTAGACATTCACTTGGCCACATCTTTCACATATTTGTTAGACCCTGTGGACACTGAGAAAAAAAGATAACTCCTGAGAAGGACTCTTGGTGGCTAACTGGACTCAAATTTAAAAGCAGAGCTTAGCATCCATTTCTACATGGAAACCTCCCATGCAAACTGTACTTTAAGGAAAAGCCTGCACTGAACTACCTGCCTCTGTGCTGAACTGCCCATCTGCACCGTGTTCCTGCTCTCTGAGCCAGCCCTTATAAAAGAGTACCTGTTATCCTATCTCAACCAATAGGACTGAGACTTTCCTGTCCAATTGGAGCTGCACAGCTATATCCCCAACAGCATCTTCACCAACTAGTCGGAGTAGCTCCATTCTGGCCAATCAGAACAGTGCTTTCTGTACCAATTAAACTGCAAGAATGTGGAGTCCTTGTTTGCATGAGCACAGACCAGACAGGGTTCAAGGGCAGGAACTTCTATTATAAGTAAGCTCCCCTCTGAGTGGGGGCACATTCTTTCCCTTTGCACTGAAGATTGTGTTTCCCCAGCTGGACTGAAACATTAAAGATGAAACACTGAAGGTGTCTCTCCGGACCAGAGTGGAGCAGACCAGCACAGGAGCAGCCTGGTGTAGACAAGCATAGGGCAGAGTAGAGTAGAGTGAAGCAGAATGAACTGGGGCAGTGGGAGCAGGACAGAGCACAGCTGTCTAGCTGGAGAGGACTTTGCCCCAGGGCTGCCTCACCTCAAGGCCACTTCACCCAGGGCCACCTCACCCCAGGGCCACCTCAGAGCTGTGCTGTTTCATAGCCTTGCTGCTACACAGTTGGGCTGTTCTCACAGCTGTGGCGTATCACAATTGAACTGTTTGCATTGAGTAGTTTTTTTTTAAGATTTTTTTTATTTATTTATTTTTAGAGAGGGAAGGGAGGGAGAAAGAGAGAGAGAGAGAAACATCAATGTGCGGTTGCTGGGGGCCGTGGCCTGCAACCCAGGCATGTGCCCTGACTGGGAATCGAACCTGTGATGCTTTGGTTTGCAGCCCGCACTCAATCCACTGAGCTATGCCAGCCAGAGCCTGAATAGTTTCCTTCTTCGCTGCACCCCCCAAACTGGGGATTTCTGTTGGTGTTGAATTGGTGCCAGTCACCATTGGTTGACAACATTGTTAAATGTAATTTGTCCTGTCAATTTGCTCATAACACAGAAGTTCCACCAGAACCTAATCAGCAAAAGAAACAACCAAGCAAAATATGATCAGAGACATTGAAACAAAGAGCAAACTGATAGTAACCAGAGAGGAGGGGGAGGGAGATAATGGGAGAAAGAAGGGAAAGGGTTGTAAAGGAACAAGTATAAAGTGCACATGGACAAAGCCAAAGTGGGGGAGGGTAGCGGTGGGGTGGGTGGGGCAGGGGAAATTGGTGGGAAAATGGAGGCAATTGTATTTGGACAACAATAAAAAAGTCATGAAGAAAAGCCCTCAGACTTGAAACACAAGGGTAATGGGTGTCTGATATGAGGTGGGCTGGCTCCTCTCATGAAATCGTAAAGAATATCCCTGCACTTCTCAGACGTACAGATGAAAGGACATTGCCTGGCCTGGACCAGACTCCCAACTGTGACTTGTCCCATACAGTCATGGAGAGTTGCCTCTGGTTCTCCTGTCTGACACTTATTCAGGCCACTGGGAAAGGGACTAGGAACATCTGGTCTGTAGCATACTCCTCTTGCCTGAAGGATTTAGTACCACACAGATGGCCCTTTAAGCATGTCACCCAATCCTGGCAGACCATGCCTTTCCTAGTTACTCTTCAGAGGACCCAGCTGAAGACTTACCCCTTTCTTCCTAGGAAGCAGGGTCAGCTAAAGGCATGTAGATACCCCCCCCAACACTAACATTTTACAGAAACTTAATATTATTCGATATCTTTGTCAAGGTGTTGCTGAGTGCTACTTCTAGCCCGCCTCCTCCCTTCCCCCTCCAGGCAAAACTCAAGCTTTATACCATTGTCCCAAGCAATTGTTCTCCTGCCCTTAATTTATCTATCTAGACCAGAAAGCAAAAACCCACAAGGAACTGGAATGTTAGCCAGTGCATTGGGGTGGGGAGGGACTTGGCCTTCACACTAAATTATCTGAGGAATCTTTCCAGACACATAGAACAATCTCCCTGAGCCACATTCTCACACAGGTAATTATTGTTTTTCTCTTTCTCATGACATTTCTAGCATTGTGCTAGTGACCATCTTAGTCAGGCTCCCAGAAGCACAGCCTGAGACCAGGATTTGTGTGCACTTGATTTATTCAGTGAGTTCCCCTGGAGAAGCTGATTAAGAAATGGGGACAGCAAGGCAGGAATGGGGAGGTGTGGATACTAGGCTATAAAAGTAGCTTCCTCCCATCCTGCAGAGGAATCTGGAGTGGAAATTACACCTTAGAGTTTGCTCTCCATCAAAACAAAGTACCTAGGAGTTCATACTTTTTCACCAGTCAGTCATTGCTAAGAGCCATCCTCAAGGAGATGTAATTCCCAGACACTGTTGAAACTCTGGGAGTGAAGGCAAATGGCTCTAGTCACCCAAGGACAGTCCAGGCCCAGGGGCTGCCCTCAGAAGCAAAGCACAGGACTCAGGGGCTTGGGCATGTAGGAACAATGTGAAGAGGCCACACAACCCAGGCAGAGCACCCACAGTGCCCACTGTTGTGATACAGGCTGAGCGGCACTTGGAACAATTGCTGTCCAGCTGGGCCACTCCTTAATCTGGTTCTGTCAAGAACTGGGGATTAATAACCTAGTAGAATCCAGTTATAATCCTGGCATTATCTGGTAATCAAGATGAGCCTCAATCTTAATTTCTCTCTCTGTCTCTCTCTTTCTCTCTCTCTTGCACACATGCACACATACACACAGAGTGACACATGGCATATAGTCACACTGTCTTCAGAGCATAAGAGCACCAGCAAAAACTGGATCTCACTTGCTGATGGCTTTGAGAGGACTGGCCCAGTGAGAGCCTCCTTCCTTGAATTGGCTTCCCTATCATTACACAGCATTGCCTCCTTTTCCTGCTCCCTCCTCTTGGTGCTTCTGTGTCCTTTGAGAAAGAGCATCTATTTCCTGAGCCTTGTTTCCTTTGTCACTGACCCTGTGTGTTCTTCTGCACCCACAGGATTTATTTGTGAGTCCTTTCCTGAAGCATGCACAACTTGTATACTGCCCCTTCTCACAGGTCTCTGGTGGCTGGGTTTCTGGTCACCGAGGTTTCTACTTCTTGGGAGCACTGTTCCACATTTTGTAAGGCAAGGAGCTGTCCTTTCTCAGTGATTATTATTGTTTCTCCCAATTTTATGGTGGCTAGAACCTAACAGCAGGCTGGAGACCAACTCACAACCCTCCCCCCCAACTCTGAGGTTGCAACTGACAATGTTGGGCATTGTAGAAATGCCACAAAGCATATAAAGAATATGTTCTAGAAGCATAAAACCAGCTTTGAGTCCCATTTCTACCACTTGCTAGGAGGGTGAGGGTTAACTCAGTTTCCCCATTTGTCAAATGGAAACAATAATAGTATCTACCTGCCAGGTTCTAAGAAAACAAGATTATGACATTAAATGAATAACACAAAGCCTAACACAGTGTGAGTATTCCATAAATGGTGGTGTGGGCACAGTAGTAGCAGGTATTGGTCTTATTAGTATGGGAATGGACCCAAGGAAGAGCTTTAGGGAAAGTTCCTCTTGGTTTTGCAAACCAAAATCAAATGTCATTTTCTGGCCATTGTCACTAGGAACACATACCAGGAGCAAGCTCTGTTCCCTTGCCTATTCTCTTGATCCTAAAAGAAGGAATCACTAGCATGTGGCGATTCGCCCTCAAAATTGACTAGCTGGACCTACTGCAGGGTAAAAAAAAAAAGTGTGTCTACCTGTATGTGTGTATTGTAATCAAAGTAGTGGGGATCAGTTATGGCAACTGAAAATAAAATTGACTAATATCAATTGATTGATATTCTTCTGGGTTTGGAGACAATGTATTAAAAGGCAGAATCAAACTTAAATTGGCTAAAAGCAGGAAGTTCACACCTTTTAACATCCTCTTCAACTTGTCCACTCACCCAAATATTTTTTGGCTTTAACTTTTTAATAATTTTAAGTTTATAAGAATAGTACAAAAATCCCTATTGATTCTTCACCCAGTTATCAATTAATAACATTTTGCTACATTTACTTTATTACTCCTCTCTAAGTTCATGTGTATACTATTATTTTTCTAAACAATTTGAAAGTTAGTAGCATACATCCTCTAAATAATGCATCATGCATTTTGTAAGAACAAGAATATTCTGTTACATAACCACAATACAAATAGCAACACTATGATCAATTCTATAGTGCATATTCAATTTTTAATTTTGCTATTAGTGTTCTTTATGGATATCTTTCCCCCTGATTCCAGGACCCAAAGAGGACCACACACTTCATGTGGTTGTCACGTCTCCTTCATCTCTTTTAATTTAGAACAGATCCTCATCCTCTATATATTCTTAAATATACTAGGGTGTTTTTTTTTTCAGCTTAATTAAAGTGTAATTGACCACACTAGTGTTTTTGAAGAATACAGGCCATGTCTTTTGAAGAATGCCACCAATTTGATTTGGTATAACATGTTCTCATGATTAGATTTAGGTTACGCATTTGGCAGGAATATGACCTGAATGAAGTTGTGTTCTTCTCAATGCATCCCACCAGGAGGGATTTATGTCAGCTAGTACCATTATTGTGAGTGATAATGTTTGTCACTTGCCAAGACAGTGTTCACCAGGTTTCTTGACAAATCGTTGTTTTAAAGGAGAAATAAACTATATTCTAAATATGTGATTTCTCCATTAATGAATCAATAAATTTACCATAATCTTCCAAAATTTCCTAACAAGTTTCCTTCCTTCAGAAGCAGACAAACATAGTCTGGTTCAAATAATCTCTTATAAAAATTAAAAGGAGAGGTCTGGCCAACATGGAGGCATAGGTAGAAACCTTTCACTTCCTTGTACAACCAAAAGGAGGATAACAACCAATCTAAAAACAGTAAACAACCACAAGTGCCAGAAAGTCAAACTGCATGAAACTCCAACAACCAAGAAGTTAAAGAAACATCCACCCAGACTGGTAGGAGGGATGGAGACAGACATTCGGATGGGAGGAGAGGACTCCCAGCAAGTTGGCAGACTACACAGATGAGGCAGGACTGGCTGAACAGGAAACTAAAGACTCAAGCTAGTTGTAAACTAATGTGGGGGTTGACACGGTGGGAGAAACTCCCAGTCTCACATGACAGAGTTCATTGGAAAGTGGGGATACAGATGAGCAAGCAAGTCACATTGTTCCCTCTCTGTCCTCTCCCCCACAGACAGAGCCACAATGCAGCAAAGAGGGTCGCCTCAACTGGTTGAATACCTAACAAGTGCAGCCAGACAAAGAAATATGGCCCAAATGAAAGAACAGATCAAAACACCAGAAAAAAGAGCTAAGTGACGAGGAGATAGCCACCCTATCTGATGCAGAGTTCAAAACACTAGATGATCAGGATGATCACAGGCATGACTGAGCTCGGTCGCAAAATGAAGGAAAGAATGAAAGCTACCCAAAGTGAAATAAAGGAAAATATACGGGGAACCAAGAGTGAAGGGAAGGAAACCAGGATTCAAATCAACAATTTGGAACAAAAGGAATAATTAAACATCCAACTGGAACAGAATGAAGAAACAAGAATTCAAAAAAATGAGGAGAGGATTAGGAACTTCTGGGGCAACTTTAAACATTCCAACATATAAATCACAGGGGTGCCAGAAGGAGAAGAGGAAGAGCAAGAAATGGAAAACTTACTTGAAAACATAATGAAGGAGAACTTTCTCATCTGGCCAAGGAAGTAGACTTCCAGGAAGTCCAGGAAGCTCAGAGAGTCCCAAAGAAGATGGACCCAAAGAAGCACACACCAGGGCACATCATCATTAAGTTACCCAAGGCTAAAGATAAAGAGAGAATCTTAAAAGCAGCAAAAGGAAAGGAGGCTGTTACCTACGAAGGAGTCCCATAAGACTCTCAGCTGATTTCTCAAAAGAAACCTTACAGGCAAAATGGGGTGGAAAGAAGTATTCCAAGTCATGAAAGGCAAGGACCTACATCCAAGATTACTCTATCCAGAACAAAGCTATGGTTTAGAACAGAAGGGCAGATAAAGTGCTTCCCAGATAAGATTGAGTTAAAGGAGTTCATCATTACCATTATTATATGAAATGTTAAAGGGACTTTTTAAGAAATAGAAGAAGATAAAAAACTACGAACAGTAAAATGACAAAACTCACAACTATCAATGACTAAACGTAAAAACAAGCAAAACAAAAAAACTAAGCAAACAACTAGAACAGGAACAGAATCAAAGAAATGGACATCATGAGGAGGGTTTTCAGTGGGGAGGGGGAGAGGAAGAATGGGGGGAAAGGCACAGGGAATAAGAAGCATAATTGGTAGGCATTAAATAAGCGGGAAGAGGTAAAAAATGGTATAGTCAAAGAACTTATATGTACAACCCATGGACATGAACTAAGAGTGGGAGGAATGCTGGAGGGTTGGGGGGTATAGGGTGGAAGGCAGATAAAGGGGGAAAAATTGGGGAAACTATAATAGCATAATCAATAAAACATACTTTTAAAAAAGGAAAAGAAAAAAATTAAAAAATAAGTAGACAAGCAGATTCATTCAAAATAAAAAAAGTAAGCATAGCCCAGGAAAACTCTGAAATAGGAGAAAAATGAGGCGAGCTTGGTCCTCAGGTTTTAAAATGCATCATAAAACCTTGGTAATTGATACTGAATGACACATGAATATACACACACAGCCCAATGGAACAGAAGAGAAAATCCAGAATTGGGCCCAAATGTACATGGATTATTAAAATATGACAAATAAAGACACTCTAATTATTGGGTAAATGGACTTTGCAATAAATAGCACTGGAACAAGTGGACAGTCATTAGGGAAAAGGTAAAGTCAGAACCACACACTCTTAGTACATCAAGATAAACTCCAATGGATCAAAGTTTTAAATGTAAAAAGTAAAACCATATAAATACCACCAGAAGGCATTCTATATCTGGGCTGGATTTCTTCCTCTACCCCCACCCCATGACCACCCCAGAGGGTTTAGATCCACTCCATCTCCCTCATTCTCTGCCTTGGAAGGCCACTCTGGGGGTGACTCCAGCAGCCAACTGCACCCCTAGGGCCAGCAAGGAGCCATGACAAGACAGGAGGGTAGGAGGGAAATGAGGTTAAAGGATTCACTTCCTGGTTTTCTCCATGGGGCCATTTGCCAGTAGACCTGTGTGCTTGTCTGTAGGCAGCCTGGTCTGCACAGCTGTATCTCCTTCCAGGCTGAAATAACTTCTCTGTCCCCTCACCCCTGGCATCCAGGGGTGATGGCATCTCTGCTGCTGCTCAGTGCCAATTCTTGTACGGACCTGTGGGAGGCCCCTAACACTTGCCCGTGTCCATGCAAATTAGTCCCTTTATATGAAAACCCCTCTTGAATTATCCTAATGTGAGTGTGCCATTTGCTTTCTGTTGGGACTCAGATTGACAGAATACTCTTGGAATCATCTGGTATACATATATCTCAAAATCCAGAAACCAAAAAGAAAAGACTAATATTGTAAATATAAATAACTTTGACATAGAAAACAAAATCAAACACAACACCAAGGGGAAGAAAAGGCAAAAAGTAGGGGAAATATTTGTACCTCATGAAATAGAAAGTGTTTTTTCTCCAATATATGAAGGAGTACTCTCAGAGATGAAAGAGAGAAACCACAAGACCAATAGAAAAATGGTCAAAATCATGGAAGTTCACAGAGTAAGAACTGCAAACAGTCCTAAATACTTGAAAGCACTCATGGTCAGAGACATGAAAATTAAAACTACACCAGGATACATTTTTCCTGGATAAGGTTGGAAAAATTCCAAAAGATTAACCAAACACTCTGTTGTTTAGGCAGTAGGGAAGCAGATGCTGTTTTCCCTCAACCCCTGTGAGGGAGATAGTCATCCAAGTCTCACATGCACTTTCTCTCACACTCAGTGACCCTACGCCTGGGTTTCACCTGATGAGCAGGAACTGACCTGTGACAAGATTACTGCTCCCTACAGCATTGCTTGCGATACTAAAAAACATGGAAACTGCCCAACTGTCCTTGCCTAGGAACTGGCTAAATAAATCTATGATTTACTCACAGAATGGAATAGCCTGTAACTGTATTGGAACCTCAGTTCTTGAACTTAATTCATCTGGAAAACTGTTCAAGAAATGATTTGTTCAGGAAAACTGAATCTCCTTCTTTGTGGCCTGAGATACACGCTGGCCATACAGATATCAGCACGGAAGTGCTGTCAGGTAGAGGGCTGAGACCTGAAGTTTTGTTAAACAACTGAGACATTTTCCCATGAGCAACATGGTCGAGATCTGAATTGTCTGAGAACTGAGGTGTTTGAGAACCGAGGTTTGACTGTATAAGAAAGAAAAGACGCTCCCTGTGAACTAAATTCAAAGTATCTCCTGGACACATCACTAAGTAAAATCAGAAAAGTGCAAAATGTGCTATAATTTGGTGTGCCAAATTTGAGGTCAAAAAGTAGGCAATAAGAACACACATTTCCGTGTTTTTGTGTTTGCATAAATAAACACTGAAGGGTTACCAAAGAAACCACAGCGGATAGCCTAGGTGGTGGAAGGGAGGCAGCAGGCAGGGTAGGAGTGAGGTTTCTCCACAGTACAATAGCTTTCTCCATGAGTGTGATTTTTAAATAAAATGAATGTAGTACCTATTCCAAAGGATGGAGAAGATGAAAGAGATGGAGAGGGAGACAGATGGAGAGAATGAGACAGGAGAAAGATAGACGGAAAGATAAGGGAGAAGGAGGTGGAGAACCCGACTGTACTGCTTGAGTCTGCGGCCTGGGGAGCTCTTCTCCATAATTGTCTCTCCTGTTATCAGAGACACGAACTGGGAGTCCAGAGGTAAAAACTGCAGGCTGTGGAATAGAACAGATCTTGGTTTAAATCATGGTATTTCTACCTTGTGGCTGGACAAATGACTCAACCTTTCTGAGCCATGTGTGCGTAATCAGTAAATGGGTATTTTAGTAGTACTCTCTTCATAATGTTGGTGTGAGAGCTGAATTGGGTAATACATGTCCTTAGAAAGTGCTGGCTCTTGGGAAATACAAGACACTATTTTTATAGCTTTTAGGCAGATATGTTGAAAGATAAGAATTTAACTGCCCACATAAACTCTTTTACCAAAAATTCTCCTTGGAAAATGAAATTACTGTCTTCCAAATAAATACCAAGACTTCTGTTTTGAGATTCACTGCTGAGGGCTCTTTACTCAGCTGTGGGTCCATCATTTAATGAGCCTCCATTAAGGATACAGAATGTCAAGGCATGTACTTTATTCTCAACAAAGGCAATGTTGAGAGTTCCTCTCTGTTCACATTTTTCTTCCTCTTCATACTTTTCTTTTCATTTCATTCTCTTCTTTCTCATTTCCTTTTCTTTTTCCACTTTGCCTACTTTCCTCTTGGTCTCTGTAGTCACAAGTAACCTGATTGTTCAAAACAGGAGTGACCTTAGGTAACCATCACTTTAATCCACTCATGTTGCAGATGAGCAAATCAAGTCCTCAGAGAAAGAGCTTTCACCCAGGGCCGCCTCCACCACCCCGTCCAGGTGGTCGCAGATCAGGACCAGGGCCAGTTCTCCCATAAAGTTTCCTTTCCACTCAGCTTTTGGAGGTCATCTCATGCCAGAGTGCCCCAAACCCTGTATTGACCAAAAAGAATAAATTTGCATTTAGAAAACAAATGAGACATGAATTCTTTTTTCATTGGGGAGTTTATGCTTTTGAAACTTCAGTGGTAGACGTGTTTGTCAGAGGAATATAAATGAAGCACATCACAGTGGGACTCAGTGAACTCCCGCTCCACGTTAGAGGACACAGGAGGACCTTTGGGCTTCATGACTCAATAGTCAGGGATACCCTTCCAAGTACTCTCCTCTTCATAAAGGCCTGGCTGGTGTACCTTGAGTCTTCAACCTGGAAGCTGTGGAACAAGCACCAAGTTTCAGAATAAGGAGGGAATGAAGGGCAATAATAGCAGTCATCTATGTGACCGTTACTCCCTGCTTGATGCTGTGCTAGGGGACTGAGCCATATAGCAGGTCCAAACATCACAGGGCATAAAACTCAGATGTACAAGAAAGGCCACAGTTCACTTTTCTTTAACTTATTTTCATCTCTACTTTTTCTAGAAAACATTTTTATTTATATTTAGAGAGAGAAGAATGGAGGGAAAAAGAAAGGGAGAGAAATATCGATGTGAGAGAGATGTTTCTAGGGATCAAACTGGCAACCTTTCCCTTCTTTCGCTTCGTGAAACAACATCCAGCTAACTGAGCCACATTAGTCAGCGCCCTTCTCAATCCTGAACCTCCCTTTTGCTTAGAGGCCAAACCCATTTTAATGGAATTACTCCCAGGATTTCTCGGCTATTTCATATGAAATGCAGTCAGTTCAGGGTGGGCTCCCTCCACCTCTTTCCAGGCATGCATCTAAGTTCTGAGTGGTATGCAAGCACTCAGTTATTGAAGGTGGAGGGTATGGTCTGAGACCTTCTGCCCTGCTCCCAGTTGGCCCATTGGGAATCAGGATCAATGTCACTGGCACTTCCCAATCAATCTGAGGGCCTTGCATCACCTTTCCTAGTGGACATATGTAGTCCTCATTTTCCTCTCCCTAATGCTGAGGCCCCTCTGGCTTCACCAACTCTCTGTAAGAGACTCTCTCTGTAGGCTTATTTCTAGTTTTCCTCTTTCAGGCACATGGAGAAAATGTACTTCCCATCCCCTTGAAGTTGGGTGACCTTGTGACATGTTTTGGCTGATGAAATGTGATCACATCATCAGTGGAGCATGACACTTCCAGGTAAAACCTATACGAACCAGGAAAAAAGTCACTAACTCCCTTTCCCTGAGCATCAGTCATCAGCAATGTGTTGTATAGTAGTATCTTCATCCTCCTGGCAAGGAGTGAGGACAATGTGAAGTAGACATACCCACTTTCAAGATGGACATTTAGCAGGAGCAAGAGATAAAACCCCATCATTTCAAGCCATTGACATTTTGGGCTGTTTGTTACATCACATACCTAACCCATTCTGACTAACATGAAGAGAATAAAATTTTAGAATACTCTCCCATGCCCCACTGAGCCCCAGAAGAAATGAGGTGTTCTTGTGGACCTCTATACCTAGCCTGCCTGGCCATGATTCACATTCAGTTGCTACCACACCAGAAAGGGGAAGGGATTCCTAATGAGGTATAGGGTGCTCCCAGACTCCTCCTGGGAAGTGGAACACAAAGCTCTCATACTCTCAAACTCTCAAAATTTTTGGAGGCTTTTCTTCTCATTTCCCACCCGAGGTTTGGCGCACAAAGTGGAAAGAGGAGAGGGGCAAGTAGAGTTTACCCACCCCAGTGCTTATTTCTATCATCCCGTCCCTAACGTCTTTGTCTCAGGCTCTGATCTGCATTTGGGGATGATACCAGGGGCAGGGAAGGAGGAAGGAAGAAAAGGCCATCAGTTGTTAAAAGGCAATGTCTATGTGCACCTCATGTCAAACCCCAGAGTTGAGATAATTTTGTTTTTTTTATTTTGTCTCTTTCTGTTCCCTTAAAAAGATGGTGAATCTCCCAGGCAGACTCAAATAAAAATCTAAGCTCCCTGAAACCAGAGAAAAATATTAAGGCTCTTTGTTTCCTCCACAGAATCCAGCAAAGATGAGTGATCTGTAGAATTCATTTTTAATTGACCCAGAGTGATCTTATCTTCCTGCCCGATGTGACTCTAAGTTCATATTTTATTGGCACGGATCACATCTCCATTGCCTGAGAGGCAGACAGAGAATGTCCTGTTAGGTCCCTTTCCTTTTAGAAACAGGTTTATTTTGAGGATGACCTGGGTCTCAGTCCTTCATATATGTAAACATGACATGTAGAAAACAGCCAATTAGGTCTCTGTGGGTTTTTTCCATGTTGGACTAGTTGTAATCTTTCTGATTCCTAGTTAATCTGCCTATTTCTTTTCCAATTTGGTGATACAAAAGTAAATGAAGCCTTTTGGTTTCTCTGGTAACACAGAGGTCTCAGTGAAATAGGACTACTCATTGATGTAATAGAAATTTAGAGAAAATGAAAGTCAGTATTTCCTTGATAAATAAAATCTTCAGTTGGATTTTCTTTCCACAATTAAATTTGCTAGCTTAGTGTCCTGGTTTTGCAATGTTATGATTAATACATTAGACCAATTAAACTCTAAGTAACTCTTCACATTTGTTTGCATATTTTCTTAGAAGCACACACACAGAATTAGCCTGACTCAAAGGTGTAATTTATTTGTCTGCAGTCTGAATCATTAAGTTCCCTCGGGTATCTTTCAACTTGTTTTCTAAAGCTCTATGGACTATTTAAAAAAAAAAAACATGTAATTTATTTAGAAACAGGCTACCTAGCACAAAGCCCAAACTATCCCATGTCTTCTATTTCAGAATTTGCTGACATGACTGGAGAAACCTGAATATTCTGTACTGTGTTTCTACAGCTCTGAACTGGTATGTAGTGATGAATATTGCTACTGTGGTTGCTTTATCACATAAATCAGAAAAGTCTGCCCTCCCTAGATATGCCTGTCAGGGTTGGAAAGGTAAAGCAAGAAGATGAAAGAAACAGTCTTCACACAACCTTTCAGATTTATTAAGCTTTACGGCAGTACAGCATCAGACAACATTTCACCTAAGGTTCAAAAGAAGTTCTCTTCCAAAACATCCACTTGACTTTTGGCCTTGAGCTGAAAGAGCATCAAAGATATACTCAGTGATTAGGTCCCAGATACAAGACCACAGTTTTTTTCCCAGACCAACAACTCTTCTGGAATATTCATGAACTCTACGGTTTGTGGCTAAGAAGACACCAGAACTCAGGCTGCAGGTCTGCTACTACTTACCATGTGATGGTGGGTGAGTTACCCTCTCTGGGGACAACACTTGGTAGGCCTACTTCAGGAAGTCGTGTTTGGTTTCAGATGATGTAGTGCCTGTTGGAAGTATGTCCAAACATGGAGCATAATTATGTAGCTTTTTGTTACTTCTCTTAAACAGAGAGCTCTGCAGTAGGACCCACTTGGGGGCAGGAAGAAAATATCATAATGCTTAGAATGTTTACTCTCAACTTTGAATTCCTCTTTTTGTGAGCACCTGTGGAGTGTGTGGCTCGTGTGTTTGATGGTAGATTGGCCCTTCTGGTTGGACTTCCTACACAGCAGAGGCTGGAAAGCTAGAAAGCTCCACTTCCCAGACCCCTTGTGGCTAAGGCATCAGAGTTGATTCAGCTTTATGTATTGACCATGTTTCTAGCTTCTCTAAACTTGATGCTTTCACATCTCTCTTACATGGATATACCAGACATGACTTATTCTGGACAACCCAGGGACATGCCTGAGTCACCTTGCCTTGGCCTCCTGCCTTCCGAGTCAGCCCCGACTCCCTCCCCCTGCTGCAGGAGGAGTCCTCCTGGGGTGGTATACTTTTCAAATTCAAACCAGTTGATCTAGAGCTCATAAGCTCACCACCTCCTTCATGGGGCTCTGACACTCTGGCTACTGTCCACCTGGCCCAATCACCCATGACCACGTACCAGAAAACTAAGGACATGCCCTGTGCCTCAGAGCCCACTAAAATTATTCGAACTAGCAGATCCTAAGCCTGCTCACTCTGCCTCACCTGTTCTCCTCAAGGAAATCACAATGAAGGCTCTTGCCTACATTTCTCCCCTTCCTTCTGCCTCCTGACTGACCATGTTTCTTCCTGTGTGGTGCTGAATGGCATGGCATGCCCCCTCCTCTTGGGACCTGTGAGAAATAAGCTATCTTTACAAATTGTTTTCTGAACTGTTAGTTTTGTTATACCTCAAATTTTCTATCAATACACTATATTTTAAACCACTGCACTCACAGGAGACTTGCATTTGGAGGGTTAAGAGGGGAGTAGATTCAACATCCATTTCTCTGGGCTCCCAAGTGCAGTATAGCTCGCGAGATAAGAGTTTGGCAATGACTTCCTCACCTCTGGTTTGCAGCTGAGGCACTGTATTCCCAGAGCTGAGAGCCTAGCACCTGCTTCCTGCTCCCACAATGTCCTGACTATGGAAGAGGTAGCTGTTTCCTGGTCAGTCCCATCTGTGGTGTGTTACTGTATTAAATCCCTTTCGGGTTATGTGCAGCCAACCCTGACTGATACAATTTTTCATGATGAATGTATGACTCAGGGTAGTCAGGAAACAGAAACCACACCAGAAATCTGAATAAAGAAAGTTTAATACACAGAATTTTATTAAGTAGCAATGGGAGATTCACTCGTAGGAGGGGTAAGAACTCACTGAAGAACACAGAAGTAGCCACTGTGGAAAGTGGCTGAGGCAGCACATCCAGACAAGCACACTGGGACCAGGTCACCTCCTCTCCCACAACTGAGAGTCATACCTCATGGAAAGTGGCTGAGGTGCTGTAGGCCAGGGTTGGTGGGCAGGAAACTTCTTGCCTGGTGCCAGCTAGAGTGGCTTGAAAGACTTCTGTGAGGTATCAGAGAGACCCACTGGGGAGCCCCTTTTGGATGTCAGCAAGAGTTGCTGGCAAGTTACTGGCTGGGCCGCTGGTGAAAGTCACTGGAGACAATGTCCGGGGGTGCTCCCCAACACCACCAGTGGCGTGCTCCTGTGGCAGCCAGACTGAAGATGCAAGGGGGAATGGACACTGGAGCCAGTCAGAGAAGTTCCTTCCTCTCTCAGTGTGCATCACTCTGAGTCCAGTCAGGACAGAGAAACCACACTGTAATTTGAAACAAACTTTAATAAAAAGAATTACTAACTATAACAGGGGGGTGGGAATAATGAGGGATTGACTAGAAAGAAGCAAAGGGAACTCTAAAAATTCAGATATAAGAAGCAGCATTGACCCTGGGGCTGAGGTTTAGAGGACCCATGGAAGCAACATATACCACACCCCAAGCTGAGATCTGGACTCTCCTAGTGAGGTCATGGCCATGGCCATGGCCAGGTCAATGGCAAAGAAGCTGTGGTGCCTCGCCAATGAAACCTGCTGGAAATCTGTGCTCTAAAATCTGTGCTGTAGAAAGCAGTTCATGGGAGGTGTGATAAGAAGCAATGCTGGGCAGGACACCATGGCAGTGATGAGGCACTTTGGGGTCTGCAAGAGGAGTCTGGTGAAGGAATTACAGATAAGGAAGGCAAATCCATATCCTGAATATGCATCTATGCCTGTGAGAAGAAATCCCTGCTCCTCCATGAGGGGAGAGGTCAAATGCAATCTCTCCACCCTAGGTGGTTGGCTGGTCACCCCAGGAATGGTACCATATTGGGACTCACGTTGGTCTCCCCTATGAACCCCCAAATTGGTTTCTCAAGTTTGCACATTTTAGGTGTAAGCTTTCCCAGTAGACATCAGAATTCAGTAATAGGCAATAGTCATTCTAGAGTGCAATTTTGCTTTCCTGTGTAAAGAATCCCTCTTTCTCTTACTGAAAAAGAAAAAAAAAAGTCAAATCTTTGATAAGCCAACTAGTACACTGACCCTTCTTTCCCTTCCCCCCCCCCCAATTTAAATTTCCATCTCTGGTCTTAAAGATAACCCCCCCAAAAAAATTAGTGTGAAGTTTTCTATTTAAGTCATTTAAAAAACACTGATAATAAAATTGCAATGTGATGCAGACTCCAGCCCTCCGGAGTCTGTGTGTTGTGGATGAGGTAGACAAATGCACACAGACTACTGAGTCCTGTGGAGGAAAAGGGATGGCACAGCCACTATCTCAAGGGGAGAGCTCCCCGACCCTTGCCTGGACGGGCTTTTATTGCTTTCCAGTTGCATTACATCAGAGAAGGTTCTCATTATTTCTAGATTTAGTTAAGTGATTACTTCTTACATATAACAAAAAAAGAAAAAAGTTGCAAATGCAAGGGATCGATAAAAATGATTGATTTGGTTACTTTTTTTCTTGGGACATCTTAGCACAGACTTCAGGGAGTTGCTTCAGAGATCTACATTAAACATCTGCAGTCTTAACTCGGGGCGAGGGAGTTTTAGCAAAAGCAAGTCTCATAGCAGACTAGGTACAATGCAGGCCTGATTCCCCATGGGAAAGCTTATCTGCACACCTGGTTCCTGTGTGTTGCCTCGCGTTGATCAGTTTTCCAGATCAATGCTGGGCTACATTTGCCACTACCATGCTGATCAGTTCCCTATAGCAATGTTGCTTTGAAAAAAAAACAAAGGAAAAAGGAAAGGAAGGAAGGGAGGAAGGGAGGGAGGGAAGGAAGGAGGGAGGGAGCAAAGGAAGGAGAAAAGAAAAGAAATAAAAGGAAAAAGAAAAGGAGAAAAAGAAGAAACACAGGGAACCTAGCATGACAGTAGGCCGGGTTCTGAGTGCTTCGCCAACTCATGAAACCAGAACCCTTTTTTTCCCTCCCACAAACACAGTGGCTCCATCCAGGAAGGTTTTTCCCATCAGGGATCTGTTACTTTCGGGCTAGCTTTGTGTGGAAAACAAGTAATTTAGGAGCACCATAAAAGCTTATTGATTATCAATGGTCCATTCTGTGGTATGTACTCAGGCAAGGGGAAACAAGGAAAAATATAAATAAACCCCAACTTTACTTGTGCAAAAAGGAATGGACCCAATTCCAACATGGCACTTTTCCCAGCCTAGACCATTTCTTGCTCTCATTAAAATCCAGAAGTGGTGATCCAAGCGTGTACTGGAGGAAACTTCCCAGAGTCTCGCTAATGGATCTCTCTAGTTTTCTTCTCCATCCACAGCAAAGGGGCTCTGAGGAAAGAAGGTGAAAAAGAGCAGTACTTCCCAAACTCGAGCTTGCCTTCGAATCACCTGGACGGCTTGTTAAAACACAGCTTGCTGGGCCCCTCCCCGAGCAGGTCTGGGCCAGCCTAACACCTTTCATCTCTAACAATTCCCAGCTGCTGCTGCTGGTCAGGGGCCACTCTGACAGTCACTGGTTAGAAGGCAGAAAACTATCGTGGTTAAGAATGAACACTCTGAAAGACAGATCACCTTTGTCCAACTCATTGCTCCACCACTGACGACTGGTATGACCCTGGGTGACTACTTACTAGTGCCTGCCTCACTTGCCTCATCTTTAAAATGGGGATTATGGTAGTACTTATTTCAGAGGGCTGTCAAGAGAACTGAATTCATTAATACAGATAAACTTAGAACAACACCTGTCACGTGGTAAAGACCATGCACAAGTATTGCTTAATATAAATGTTTTAATTTAGGTAATTGCTGTTGTTTGTTCTGTGACCTGTCTGGCCCAGAATCAACAAACCTGCTCTGTGAAATGTCTTGTGTGTGAGTCTGCATTCTTTTCTCAGCTCTGCCAAGGTTTTACTGTGAGACTGAGACTGGTCAACTCCTAATTGAGCTGTGGTTTCCTTATCCATAAAACAAGAGGATTGGCTATTCGACTTTGAAAGTTCCTTTTCATATAAATACAAATGATGTCTGTAGCTTACTTACTGGAAGCCCTTTGTGTGTTCCTGGGCTATGAGAATGCCTGGCCACACCTGCTTTTGTAACTCTCAGATGTGGCTGGCACCTGAGTTCTGTACAACTCAGATGGCAGTAGAGCTGCCTGTGTATGAACTGGCTCCTGGTCTTCCCTGCGCTGTGTGTGTGTATGCACATCTCCCACCTCCCCACATGGTTTTGGTGGAAAGAAAGGAAAGGGAGTTGAGCCTGGCACAGGGCAACTACCTCACATATTCCTTAGGGCGGCCCCACAGGGCAGGTGGCATTGTCCTACTTTCCAGATGTGAAAACTGACCTAAGGAAGGCTAAGTAACCTGCCTAAGGTGCCCAGCTGACAGATGATGAACCCAAGATCTGAGCCCTGTTTGAAGGCCTGTGCTAGGTACTAAGGGGTGGAAAGGTGTGGGATAAACAGACACAGACTAACAAACCATGATCCAGTGAAACAGAATGGGTGCCATTCTCTTTGTGTGGATGCCAAGCCTGTTGTTCCAGAGTCTACTTTACATAATCTTGCCAGAACCAACCATTTAACAAGGGATAATTGTACCCTTCATCTCTGTCCTAAAGACTTTACAGGAGAACAAGAGGCAACTGCTGCCCCTCCTTGAACTTCCCTTCACACAGTTATTCCTCTTCTGGTGGGTAGCGAACCCCACAACCTCCACCTCCTGGCTCCATGCTCAAAGCAGCAAGTACTCATTTGTGAAGGCTTAGCCCCTCGAAGCTCCTCTAAGGAGCTTCTGAGACCTGTGCCCTCTCCCTGCAATGACTACTCTTCCCTCCTTGAACCAACACCCTACATGTTTCCACCTTGGCCCTGGGGACACTTTAAAACACTCTTTCCTTCCCCCATCTGACCCTTTATTATGGGTAAAATTGTGTCCCCTCGGATTCAGATGTTGAAGCCCTAACTCCAAGAGATAGTTAAGATTAAATTAGGTCCAACATGACAGGTGTCTTTTTAAAATGAAGAAACCAGGACACACACACACACACACACACACATACACACACAAAGATCATGTGAGGACACAGGCAGAAGGCAGACGTCTGCAGGCCAAGGAGGAAGGCCTCTGAGGAGCCAACCCTGCTGCCAGGTTCCAGCCTCCAGAACTGTGAGAAAATAAATTTTCATTGTTTAAGCCACCCAGTCTGAGGTATCTGTTATGGCAGCCTTCATAAATTAATACCCCCACCCCAACAGATGTAATAAACACCTTGGCATCTTGTAGATTGAGGATTGTTCATCCTGGAACTCCTCATAAGGGATCTTATAGAAAGGCCCTGGGTAGTCCTTTCTATAAATGGGTGTTGACTGAATCAATGGACTGGTATCCAAATACACACACACACACACACACACACACACACACACACACACACATACACACACCATCCTGGTATTTCATTATAAAGCCCCTCTTGTATGTTCTGCAATCTAGAGCCAATCCCAGTTTCCTTAGACCCTCCCCCAAATCCTCCAACAAAATGCACAATCCCACAGTAGGTCTTTTTAACACCCCCTCACTGAGATCCTACGTCCTTCCTCATGGTGAGCCTCTCACTCACTGCAACCCATAACACACCCACCTTGTCTGAGCACAGGTGTGCTCCTAGGGGCCTCAAGCTGGAGCTTCTGACAGTGCTGATCACTGGCTTTTGTTTGGTGGAGTGGGATAAGCTAAGATGAAGTGGAGAGGCACTGAAGGTTAAGAAGAGGGACTTAGCAGTGTCCAAAGGAAGAGAGAAATTGGGGAGCCATATTAAAGTAGGTTGTCTCTGGGGAAGGTGGAGGAATGCAAATATTTTCTCTATCTCCCCGAAAAAAACCTTTAGTAAAGTTTGTGTTACTTACTGAGCTCTTAAAGTTGGATTTGAGTTTGGGGCAGAGAGGGGCTGGATTTTAACAAAACTGGCTGAAGAAAGTGGACAATAAGCAGATGCCATAAAGAGGCAAGGGGGCCCCAAAGACTCTAAGGGGTTACTGAGACTTCCCCTCCACCAGTCAGGCTGCAAATGTCTGCAGGACAGTTTAGTAGCGGCAAGAATAATTTAGTTTCCACAGTGTCCTATATCATGTGCTATATCATGTCCTATATCATGCCATAGTGGGTGCTCAAGACTGACTAAGGGACTATGTGAGAGTGAGGAGACCCCTCTGTGACCATTCCCAGAAACCCTTCAGCCTTCCAGAGAAAGTTGGTGGGGGATCCACCCCTACCCTGTCCACAGCTGATGGAATCAGCTGGGCTTCTGACCCCAGGGCAGTCAATCCATAGACTGGCCAGTGGCCCATGAAGTATCCAGTCTGTGGGCTTGGCAGATCAGGGATGACAGTGACTGGTGGGTCTATGCTGGTCACTGCCAGTTTGGATGTAAAATATATAAAAGACAGCATAAGTGAATTAGTTCCATATGGTTGCTATAATAAAGGACCACAGTCTAAGTGGCTGAAACAGACATTTATTGTCTCTCAGTTATAGCAGCTAGATAGCGAAGATCAAGGTACTGGTAGCATTGGTTCCTTCTCAGGGCTGTGAGAGAAGGTCCACATCCAGGTCTCTCCCCTTGGCTTGTAGATGACCATATTGCACCAGTTTGCACGTGTTTCTCTGTGTCCAAATTTCCTCTTTGAGAAGGACACCAGGCATATTGGATTGGGGCCCACCCTAATGACCTCACTTTAATTTGATTTCCTCTATAAAGACCCTATTTCCAAGTTAGGTTACACTTTGAGGTACTGGGGATTAGGACTTCAACATATGAATTTAGGGGGATTCAATTTAGCCCACAGTAGTGAGCAGTCAACAGACAAACAAAGCAGACACTGAAAAGCATCTTGGACAGTCCCTTCTAAACTATAAAGTTCCCATGAGTCATTTTTGGATCTTATTTCATGCATATGCTGACCCAATAGGTCTTCGGTGGGACCTAGGATTCTGTACTTCTAAAACAAATGGCCAAGCAATGCTTGTTCAGGAGCAATGCTTTGAGTACCTAAGGGGAAGGGCCATTCCCAGGGCCCTGCTCTCCTCTTGAAGAGGACTCACTGATCTGAAGGATTCAGTTGTTGTCAGTGTTCCTGCATTCCATGAACAAAGGCAGAAGTTCCCAACCTTTGCACAGTAGATCCACTCAGGGAATTTGAAAAAAAGTTCTCATTGTCCCACCTTCCAGGGATCCAGATTAGCTGATCTGGAGAGGACTTTGTCATTTTAGAAAGCTCCCAGGTGTTTCTACCACTACTTTCAGGTATTCTTCCCATAGATCATGCACATCTTAATAGATACAATTGTTTAAAAAATGACCTTAATTTTGAGAATTGAAACACTAATTTCAATGGTGGGAAACAGTTTATGTACAGATAAATCTTTTGCTCTTCAAATAGCAACAGAATGAGGTCATTGTAGGGCTTTGTGATATCATCCTGGGCAGAAAGTATAGGGGGTGAAGCATGGGTGATAGTGCCAGTTCTCTTATTTGGAACAGAGAAATGTGCTCATTCTCCAATATGCAATGAGTTGTGCTCAAGGCAATAACTACATCCCACCCTCACAGGGGTGTCCAACCCGTGGCCTGAGGGCCACATGTGGCCCAGGATGGCTATGAATGCAACCCAACACAAAATCATAAATTTACTTAAAACATTATGAGATTCTTTTGTGATACATGCTGCAATATATTTAATGTGTGGCCCAAGACAACTCTTCTTCTTCCAGTGTGGCCCAGAGATGCCAAAAGGTTGGACACTCCTGGTATACAACATCTGGAGTCCTCATAAGACAGGAAATCGTCTTTCCATTGTTAGTGGTGCTTTAGCAGAATGAGGATGCCTGGATGGGAATGGGATTTTTGCCACCAGACCTTTGGGACCATAACCAAGTACGACACTCCCATGACCAGGTGCTGGAAAATCATCAAATATGTCTGTTAGAGACATAGTCCATGTACTCCTGCAGTGTTGGCAATGAAGGCAAGAAGCTGAGGTCTGGTCAAAATAGAATGGCATTTCAACAATGCTACAAAAAAGAGCAGTTTTTAAAAATCATACAGAATTTGACCCTGGGTGGTGTAGCTCAGTGGATTGAGTGTGGGCTGTGAAACAAAGGGTTGCCAGTTCAATTCCCAGTCAGGGTACATGCCTGGGTTGTGGGCCTGGTCCCCAGTGGGGCCACATGAGAGGCAACCACACATTTATGTCTCTCTTCCTCTCTTTCTCCCTCCTTTCCCCTCTCTCTAAAAATAAATAAATAAAAATTTTTAAAAATCATACAGAATTTGAAAACCAAAATAAAAAATGAAATGTGCTACTATCAAAGAGTTTTAATTTCTTCTTTGTCCAAGTGGATGACATATGAGCACTAAGTCTTAAATACTGTAGTATTTTGAATGCTCATCACATGTGGTATGGTAACTGCCTCCTGACAACGATTTCCTCCCTGACAAAAAGTCCCTTCTTGTAAAGCTTGTGTTATTTTTATCAAAGACTCTCCAGTGTCTAGCATAATGCCTAACACATAGCAACATCACAGGTGTGATAGACTAGATACAAGCACCAGGAGGGCAGACTGTCTTGCTCCTCTACCCCAGCGTCTGGCCCAGAGAGGAAGTCAGCAAGTATTTGGTAAGTGAGCATCAGACCATTGAATACTTGAAGGTCAATTTCTCATTACCCAACATGAGTGTGCCTCATGATTTTTCAGATTGTTTCATTTGTCCAGATTGATGCAGCTTTAATGGAAAGGAGGCTGGGCAGGGAGAGGTGGTCACCATATGATACAGGGAAGGTGAGGAAATCTTCAACCTTGACCTTCACTGTTGCCCTGAGACAGCCTGGGCTCCAACCACCCAGCACCTACTTTCCAAACCACCAGTGAGTGTTGAGGGTCAGGAATCCAAGCTATCTTTCTATAGAGTAGTGTTTCTTCAGAAGAATGAAGTGTCCTATTCAACAGCTCCTCTGTCTCACACATGCTTTCCACACAGTGCTACCCTGATGCTCCCAGCCTTGCCCTCAGGTGACCCAGAAAGCTGCCTTTTTTCGAATGAGGAGACCCAGCACATTTTTGCCACTGGTAGGCACCCTCAGGCCAGGACTGCATATCCTAAATAGATTTAAAATAGCACAGCCAATATTTTGGAAGCTGATTAGTAACCTGATGTTTGCTCAGCTCAGCTGCCTAAGTTGAAATCTATTTATATCAATCAACTCATAGCTATTAAATACCTACTGGGAGTTTGGGACTCTACTAGGTCAAAAGAAACACAAAGTGCTCCATAACATGAAGCAGTTTCCTCCTTCCCTGTGGAGGCACAAAAATGTTGGGGACAGCAGCTAGGTGCTTCATTGAGTGATGTGGGTACAGAAGGTAAAATCATTTGAGAGATGGAAAGATGACTAGGGACAGGAGTAGGTGGAGAATATGGGGTTGAGACTTAAGCAGATGGAGCACAGAAAGGAAGAAGCATGGTTGTGAGGGTAATTTTGGAAGAAAACATATACAGGTAGGGAAGGGCATTATGCCTCAGAGCATTTCAAGGATGCTGTCCTGCCTGGACTGAGGGTGTGTGTTGGGACTACTGTTCAACAGGGTTAATGAGCTGGGGTGGGGCCAGTTGCCAAAAGACATGGAAAGCCTTGAAATACAAGGCATTAGGCAGGTAATTCAGGGACACCAGCTTTTTCAGCAGGCCAAACAGAAAACAGACCAGAGACTGTAGGGATACCCACCAGGGAGGCACATGGCAGGCACAAGGTGCTGCGGGCCTGGACTGCAGTAGCAGGGTGGCGATGCAAAAGAACAGACAACCTCAAGGTAAGAAAGGACACGATAACAGATTGGAGGAAAAGGGTGAAGAAATGAGGCACTCTCAGGCCCTGGGGGACAAGAGAGGTAAATAGTTTAGGGCAAATTTTAGTGGCATTTGAATTAGCTGGAGAGATTTTCTCTTTCTTTTTTAAATATTTTTATTAGTATCTTTAATTATAAAATATACATAAGATCTACCATTTTAACAATGTTCAAGTGTAGAGTTCAGTGGTATTAAGTACATTCACATTGTTCTGCAGCCATTACCACCTTCCATCTCTAAAGCTCTTACATCTTGCAAAACCAAAACTCAGTGCTCATCAAACTCTAATTCCCCATTCCCTCCTCCCCACCTCCAGCTGCTGGCACACACCACCATTCTACTTTCTGTCTCTGTTAATCTGACTACTCTAGGAACCTTGTGTAAGTGGAATCATACATGTGTCCTTTTGTGACTGGCTTAGTTCACTGAGGAAAAACTCAAGGTCCAGCCATGTTGTAGCATGTGTCAGAATTCCCTTCCTTGTTAAAAGTGAGTCACATTCCATTTTATGTGTATATCACATCATGCTCATCCATTCATCTGTGGGCAGACACTTGGGTTGCTTCCACCTTTTGGCTATTGTGAATAATGCAGCTATGAACATAGGGCTACAAATACCTGTTTGCATTTTTACTTTTAATTTATCTTTCTCCTCTTGTATTTTACCATAAGCAAACCAAGTCACTTCTTAAATGTTTTGCTTAGAAGTCTTCTCAACTAAGTGTCCAACTTTATTGTTTTCAAGTTTAACCTTCTGGAAAACACTAGCACAGTTCTTTGCCACTTTATAAGGATTACTTTTCCTCCAGTTTCCAATAACACATTCCACATTTCTGTCTGAGACTTCATAAAAATGGCCTTTAACGTCCATATTTCTACCAACATTCTGCTCACAATGATATATGTATTCTCTACCACCACAGAGTCTTTCTTTCTGGCTCTTCTCCTTTCCTCCTGAGAATGCACCAGCATCACCTTTAACACCCATGTACCTGCCAGCAGTCCCTCCTAGCAGTCTAGGCTTTTTCTAACATGATCTTAAAACCCTTTCATCCTCTACCCATTAACAAGTTCCAAAGCTACTTGCACATTTTTACATATTCGTTACGGTAGCACTTCACTTCTCTGTACCAAAATCTACAGGGGTGGGTAAAAATAGGTTAATAATAATAATAAACACAATGATTAATAAATAAATAATAATACAAGACTGAACTCTGTGTTTCACAACTGTAAACCTACTTTTTCCCACACCTGTATATTAGTCAGTTCAGGCTGCCATAACAAAATGTCACAGACTGTGTGACTTAAACAATAGAAATTTATTTTCTCACAGTTCTGGAGGTGTCCAAGATCAGGGTGCCAGCAAATTTGGTTTCTACTAAGAGCTCTCTTTCCTGGTTTGCAGACAGCCACCTTCTTGCTACTTCCCCATGTGGCCTCTTTACTGGGTACATGCGGGGAAGAAAGAAAGATCTTTGGCATCTCTTCCTATTCTTAGGACCCCAGTTCTAATGAATTAGAGCCCCACCCTCCTAACCTCATTTAACCTTAATTACCTCCCTAAAGGCCCTATCTCCAAATGCAGTCACATTGGGGGTTAGTTGGGTTTCAACCTGTGAAATTTGTTCCACAATTCAGTCCACAATAGCATCTCTCCCATGACCCTTGTTCGGGTGGCTGTGACATCATGGAACGAGCTCTAGACCTCAGTCAGGTTAACTTGTGCTCTCATCCTGGCCCTTCTTCCTTGGGAAGCCATTTAACCACCATGGGTCTCAGTATTGTCAAGGGGAGTGGAGGAGCGAGGGCAGACATAATCTTTTCTCAGAGTTATACAAAAGGTCAAATCCAGTCATGAAGAGGGAGACACTGTAGCACCCTGCATACCTAACGAATTCCTAGTCACAGCCTTCCAGGCCCCCTAGGTGGTCCAACAGTCAAACAACTGAAGCCCAGCTCTATCATCATCTCTGAGCGTACACCATTCCTACAAACCTCTTGCCTGCTAGGAAGTGTGGAAGACGTAGCATCCTTTTTGTTGGTCATTGTCTTAGACTGAAGACTAAATATAGCAAATATTGTGTTGCAGACGACTCAGCTGTGTTCATTCTCAACATGGCCTGATAAGGTGGTGGGATCTATCTCAGGGGCAGGGGCAGACTCAGCTCAGATTACCTGGGACTCTAGGAGTCAGTCACTGGGCTCTTGTTTTTCAGTTTTCTAGGCTCTCTTTAACCCTACTAGCACTCTCCAGGATGGGAGTATATTGTTCAAGGATGCAGAATCATAATATCAGAAGATGGGAAGCTATGCTTAATGAATAAACTACTTTCCTGTCAATCCTCAGTATTCACAGAAATGAGCATTGTGCCTGATACTAAGTGACCAGGAGTGGATTCCTGCACATAAGCACAAAGCATTGCTAAGGAAGCATTGCTAGACTTCATGCCTTGAACATCATACCTCAAACTGCAAACAAATGAACAGCAGACCACCACACATCATCTCAAGCAAAACAAATAGTTGCAAGCAACTTTGCCTTATGTTCACATACCTTTCACTTGTATGTGCTCTAATAGCACTTTTTCATTCTGTCATTAACACTTCCCATGAGGTATTATAATTACACGATTCTGCTTTGTTTCTATCATTAGACAATGAACTCCGTGAGAGCCAGGAATACCTCTTCTTAGTCTCTGTGTTGCCAAAGCTTGGCATACAATCTCCTGCATTAAAGTTATGTGTGGGCCCTGGCTGGTATGGCTCAGTGGACTGAGTGCTGGTCTGTGAACCAAAGGATCACCGGTTTGATTCTCAGTCTAGGGCACATGCCTGGGTTGACGGCCAGGTCCCAGTTGGGGGCTTGTGAGAGGCAACTGATGGATGTTTCTCTTGCACACCAACATTTGTCTCCCGCTCTTCCTCCTTCCCTTCCCCTTATTTTTCTCTCTAAAAATAATTTTAACAAAACTAAAGTTATGTGTGGGACAACTTAACAGATGAACCATGAGCCAGAGATGCCAGTGAGGTCTTCCTTTTCTTGTTCCTTTCTCCCACATCTCATCACCTGAGGGCACCAAAGCAGGCCTCGCTTGATTTATTTTTGTCTTTATGTCTATAAGTGCATAAATTAGCTGGCTTTTTGAAGGAGGCGGCTATCCAAAATACAAAAGATGAGAATTAGATGTGATGTTGGAAGCGCACAGAACTAATCATGGGACTAAGAAAATGCTGTTACCCAACATATAAATTGTGAAGCTTTCTATTTTTTTTTAATGCAAAACATGAAGTAAACACAAATCACTGTCATTTTTAATGTCCTGGTACATTTCAGAGACTCATTTAATATAAATGATTTTCAAATGCCTGATTAGTCTGGTTGGAAAGCCTCTATGGAATTAATTTGCTTTAATATATTCAGATTATTTTAAATCAATCTCTGCTTTGATGTTTATTTTTCATTGCCATCACTGACGAACATAAAGGTCACATAAACAGGGCGTTGTTGCTGGGATGTGTTCTACCCCAGCCATTCACTCAAATGCTCATTTTCTAGCTCAACCAAGACTGGCATGAAAGTTCCAAGACAAGCCACTGGATATCTTTATTGTGATCCATGTGTAATGGTATGAGACAGGAGGGTAGAGGGTAGAGGAAGGTGGGACAGTTAGAGGAGGGTAAAAGTGTGTGTGTGGTCCACTGCAGGTAACAGGGATACACACAGAGGAGAGATTTTTGAAATCTGTCAGGTACAGTGAAGCATTTTTTAAATCAATATACATGGTTAAAACTCAAGACAAGTAAAAAAATTAATTTTAAAACATATACATTAGGTACTTCCAGCCAAGATGGAGGTGTAGGTAGATCCACATTGCCTCCTTGCACAACCAAAAGAAGGATAACAACAAATTTAAAAACAACAACAACAAAAAAAAACAGAACTGCCAGAAAATTGAACTGTATGAAAGTCTGACAACGAAGGAGTTAAAGAAGAAACATTCACCCAGACCGATAGGAGGAGCAGAGACGGGCAGCCAGGGCGGAGAGGATATGTAGCAAGGTGGTGGCTGGAGGATCTGATTTGGCAAGGCAGTGTCTAGCAGTCCCACACTTGCATGTGGATAAACTTGGAGGAATAACTGGGTAGTGAGACAGACCTCACAACCTAGGATTCCAGCACAAGGAAAGAAAGCTGCAAAACCTCTGGCTGCAAAAACCAGTGGAGGTTGTGGCATTGGGAGAAACTCCCAGCCTCACAGGAGAGTTTGGTGGAGAGACCCACAGGGGTCCTAGGATGTAGACAAACCCATTCACCCTGGAATTAGCACCAGAAGGGCCCAGTGTTCTTGCAGGTAGCAGGGGGAGTGACTGAGAGTCAGCCAACAGCTGAGCAAGTGGCATTGTTTCCTCTCTGACCCCTTGCCCACATATAGCACCACATTTAGTGACCTGGGTAGCCCCATCATGGCAAATACCTAAGGATCCACCCCTTACAATATAATTGGTGTGCTGAGACAAAAAAAATAAATGGCCCTAATGAAAGAACATATCAAAGCTCCAAAAATAGAACCAAGCAAATGAAGAGATAGCCAACCTATAAGAGGCAGAGTTAAAAACACCTGGTAATCAGAATACTCTGAGAAATGGCTGAATATAGTCACAAAATGGAGGAAGAAGTGAAGGCTATGCAAAGTGAAGTGAAGAGAAATGTACAGGGAATCAACAGTGAAGGGAAAGAAACCAGGACTCAAATCAACAGTTTGGACCAGAAGGAAGAAATAAACATTCAACCAGAACGGAATGAAGAAAGAAGAATTCAAGAAAGTGAGGAATAACTTAGGAACCTCCAGGACAACTTTAAATATTCCAACATCCAAATCCTAGGGGTTCCAGAAGGAGAAGAGGAAGAGCAAAAATGGAAAACTTACTTGAAAACATAATGAAGGAGAACTTCCCTCATCTGGCAAAGGAAGTAGACTTCCAGGAAGTCCAGGAAGCTGTAAGAGTCCCAAAGAAGCTGGACCCAAGGAGGAACACGCCAAGGCACATCATAATTACATTAGCCAAGATTAAAGATAAGGAGAGAATCTTAAAGGCAGCAAAAGGTAAAAAGACAGTTACCCACAAAGGAGTTCCCATCAGACTGTCAGCTGATTTCTTAAAAGAAACCTTACAGGCAAGAGGGGCTGGAAAGAAGTATTCCAAGTCATGAAAGGCAAGGACCCACATCCAAGATTACTCTATCCAGCAAAGTTATCTTTTATAATAGAAGGACAGATAAAGTGCTTCCCAGATAAGGTCAAGCTAAAGGAGTTCATCATCACCAAGCCCTTATTATATGAAATGTTAATGGGACTTATATAAGAAAAAGAAGATGATAAAAATATGGACAGTAAAATGACAACAAACTCACAACTATCAACAAGAACCTAAAACAAAAACAAAGGCAAAAAACAAACTAAGCAAACAACAAGAACAGCAACAGAAACAGAGAAATGGAGACCAGGTGGAGGGTTATCAGCAGGGAGGGTGCAGAGAATGAGAGAAAAGGTATAGGGAATAAGAAGCATAAATGGTAGGTAGAAAATAGACAGGGGGAGGTTAAGAATAGTATAGAAAATGGAGAAGCCAAAGAACTTATATGTATGGTTTATGGACATGAACTAAGAGAGGGAATGCTGGTGGGAGGGGGTTGCAGGGCAGAGAGTAATAAAGAGGGATGAATGGGAACACTCTAAAAGCATAGTCAATGAAATATCTTTTTAAAATGTAAAGAATAAAAATATGTACATTAAAAAGTCGTTCTCTGATTTCTTTTTTAGTAATTTTTAGTGTGTGCCCCCAGCATTCTTTTGTATGGGAATATATTTTATTTTCCCCATAAAAGGAAGATTATAAAGGAGGAATGTTAATTGTGGATTACATTTATTATGTATTTAGAAATCCTCAAGTCAATTCTAAGAGGCATTATTAAAATATCCATTTTACAATGCAGAAACAGACACAAGTACAGAGTGAAGTAATTTGAACCAAGTAGTGTTGGAGCACCTAACCTCTATTTCCTTGGTTCTCAGGAAGACAGAAAAGTCTGCAGAGAGAGTTTCTGTTACTTCCTAGTGGTAGACTATTCAGAATCAACTGCTCCCAAGTCTTAGGAAAGAGACCAAGGAGGTCCCTGGAATGTAAAGGCAGAGCGGCAGGACCTTCCCAGCCTGAAAACCACAGTGAAGTTGTCAGTGCCACAACTTGTCTCAGTGTCTGTGAGAAAATCTGTTATTTGGGAGGCATGTCCTGGGTGTGGCAGAAATACAGGTAAGCCTAGGTTGTTCTTCCATCTACTTCAGGATGAAATCAAAGCCCAGTGGAGTGTCAGGTCCTAGCTGGCAGTGACTTTGTGGGCCCAATACCTAGTTCAGTCTCTCCCATATGAGATGCTGCATCAATGGATGCCCAGAATGACAGATGGAACCATTCACTAATCCATTAAAAAATGATTGACAGAAACTATGGGCGCAATGTTGGGCTAGAATGGTGGAGATGGAGGGGTGAACAGGACATTACTGCTTCAAGAAGTCTACAATGTAAAGAACAACACAAGCAGGCACACAGGATGCAATGCAGTGCTATGAATGTTGTGATGATAGGACATGCATATGGCGGACCAATGATGGCCACTGTGTCTGCCAAGAAGTTGCAGGTAATATATAGGCAGGAAACATATTTCATCCAGATGATTCATCTTAACAAAATGTGTGAGTAGGATTAGGAAAAACAAGGTGGGGGTGGTATAATAAAATAAAAAGAATTTGGTATTTGTTCCTGGTTTCTGGCACAGATCATCTAAAATTGTTGGTAACTCCTGAGTATAGGAGTATCTTCTGTTATTCATGATGAGCCCTTTTTGACCACACTGAGTGTCTGCTAATTAAGAGGCTCTCCATGGGCTCCTAGATAGCTTTAGGATGTGACTAATTGACAGAAGAACTACCATATGATTAAAGGGATGAAATTCTCAGCCCCACTCCCTGGCCTTTTGAGAGAGGAGAGGGACTGGAGACTGAGATCAGCTACCAATGGCCAATGATTTAATCAATCGTGTCTAGGTAATAAAACTTCCATAACAACCCTGAACAATGAGGTTCAGGGAGCTTCCTGGTTGGTGAACATATTGTTGTACCAGGTGGGTGGGGCACCCCAAGTCAACAGGGGCAAAGTATCTGTACCTGAAAGCTCCACAGACCTTACCCTATTCATCTTTTCCATTTGCTCTTCCTAAGTTGTATTCTTTGTAACAAAACTTTAATTGTAAGTATTGTATTTTCCTGAGTCCTGTGAGTTGTTCTAGCAAATTGTTGAACCTAAGGAGGCATAGTGGGAACCCCTGAATTTATAGCCAATCTGGACAGAAGTTTGGATCACCTGGGGATCTGGAACTTGTGGTAGCATCTGAAGAGGGGAAAATTTTGTGAGAATGAGCCCTTTAACTTCTAAGGCTCTGTAAGAACTCTGAGTAGTTAGTGTCAGTATTGAGTTGAATTGTGGGACATCTTGTTGGTGCCAGAAAACTGTAAAATTGTTGTTGAAAGGATAGAGGAGTATTAAAACACCCAGAGAATAGCTTTTCCCACATTTACAAGTGTAAACCAGGACAGCAGGAGGTGTGTGGAGGGCCCACGTCAGCAGGAGCTTTCATTATGTGTGCAGCTGCTGCTGTGCTCAAAGTACTAAATGTTTGCAGAGTGGTATGCAGAGATGAGAAGAATATGCCTAAATTAGGTGCTATAAAGAATGAAAGTAGGCATTGACTTGGGAAATATCAAAGGCTGCCAGGTTGTGCATATGGCTGAGCTGACCATGGACTTGTACTAACACCACCTGCACTATAAAATGCTTTTATCCAGCAAGGCTTGCATCCTAGGCTTAGGAGCACAAAGGGGAGAGTAAGACTGATCCAGGAATAGAAACTGAGGCGGGCAGGAAGGTAGGGTATATTAGAACAACAATGGAGTTTGGGATGTTAGCCAGATATGGTGAAAATGGTGAGCCACATAGTTTATGTAAGAGACGGGAGAAATGAAACCAGCAGAATCAGGGTGGAAAAGAAAAGTAGATGCATAAAAATGTTAAACTGCTGCCCTGACTGGTGTGGCTCAGTTGATTGGGTGCCATTCCATGAAGCAAAAAGTCACTGGTTCGATTCCCAGTCAGGGCACATGCCTGAGTTGCCGGTTCAGTCCCCAGTCAGGGTGTATATGAGAGAGGCAAAGGATCAATGTTTCTGTCTCACATCAATGTTTCTCTCTCTCTTTTTCCATCACTTACTCTCTCTCTAAAAATAAGTGAAATCTTTACGGAAAAAAGAAAAATTAACCTACTAAAAGTCCTAGTACAGTTGAAAACAGGTATAGTAGGAGTGTTGGTGAAATGGTACCAGGTATTAGACCAGTGGAGTCAGCAACCTCACTCCTTGAATTCTGGCTAAGTAACCTTGGTATTTGAGTTTTACAACTTTGATTCAGCAACCTCAGTACTTGAGTTCTGGCTAAGAAGGAATTCAGAGCCAATGCTCAAACTATAAGAGAAAGTTTAGAGACTTCCTGTCAAGGTGGAGGCATAGGTAAACACATTTTGCCTCCTTGCACAACCACAGAAAGAAGTACAACTAGACTTCAAAACAAATAACACCCAGAATTGTCAGAAAATTGAGCTGTATGGAAGTCCAACAACCAAGGATTTAAAGAAGCCACATTCAACCAAACAGGTAGGAGGGGCAGAGAGGTGGAGATAGGTGGAGAGGCACAGAGACATGGTTTGGCGTGGAGAAGTGGCAGGTGCAGAGCAGTGGTCCTACATTCACGTGTGGTGGATAAAAATTGGGAAGGATACCTTGGGAGCAAGTGATGACAGCCCTAAGCCAGACAACACAGCCCAGAGACATAAGTCCCCATAACTTCTGGCTGTAAAATCCAGTGGGCGTTGGGCTGGCAAAAGAAACTTCTGGATTTTCAGGAGACTCCACTTAAGGGGCCCACATGGACTTAAAATGTATGCAGATGCACCCCATCTGGGATTCAGCACCAGGGTAACAGCTGGAAGTGTGTCAATCACACAGCACACAGGCCAGGCAAACTTCCAGGCAGCAGCATTGTCCCCTCTCTAAACTCTCACCTCACAGAGAACCACAAAGAGGTGAAGTGGGTAGCCCTTCCCTGGCGATTACCTAAGACTCTGCACCACACAATTTACATGTGCTTTTTTTACAATAGCCCACACTAATAAGACAGGGAGTCAAAGCAGCTCTATCTGATACATAGAAACAAACACAAGAAGGCTGCCAAATTGACAAGACAAAGAAATATGGCCAATGAAAGAACAGAATAAACTCCAGAAAAAGAATTTAATGAAACAGAGATAACCATTCTATCTGATGAGTTCAAAGCACTGGTGATCAGGATGTTCAAAGAACTCATTGAGTACAGCAACAAAATAAAAAAGACCCAGGAAGAAATAAAGTTTACACTAAGTGAAATAAAGAAAAAAATCACTGGGAACAAGCAGTGGAGGGGATGAAGCTAGGATCAAATCAATGATTTGGAACATAAAAAAGAATTAAGCATTCAATCAAAACAGCAAGAAGAAAAAAGAATTAAAAAAAAAAAAAAGAAAGGATAGTATAACGAGCCTTTGGGACATCTCCAAAGGTACCAATATCCAAATCATAGGGATATCAGAAAGAGCAGAGGAAGACCAATAAATTGAAAACTTATTTGAAAAAATGATAAAAGAAAATTTCCCTAATTTGGTGACAGAAATAGACATACAAGTCCAGGAAGCACAGGAAGTCCCAAAGAAGTTGGAAGCAAAGAGGACCATTCTAAGACACATCATAGTTAAAATGCCAAAGGTTGAAGATAAACAGACAATCTTAAAAGCAGCCAGAGAAAAGCAGAGAGTTAACTATAAGAGAGTTCCCATAAGACTGACAGCTGAGTTCTCAAAAGAAACTTTTCAGGCTAGAAGAGACTGGCAAGAAGTATTCAAAGTGGTGCACGGACCTACAGCCAAGATTACTGTATCCAGCAAAGTTATAATTTGGAATTTGAGGGCAGACAAAGTGCTTCCCAGACAAGGTAAAGTTAAAGGAGTTCATCATCACCAAGCCAATATTACATGAAATGTTAAAGAGACTGATTTTTTAAAAAGATCAAAACTATGAACAGTAAAATGGTAACAAATTCACAACTATCAATAACTGAATCTAAAACAAACAAACTAACTAACTAAGCAAACAAGCAGAACAGGAAGAGGATCATAGATATGGAGATCATTTGGAGGGTCATTAGCTGGGAGGGGTAAGGGGGAGAAAGGGGGAAAATGTGCAGGGATTAAGAATCATAATTGGTAGGTACAAAATAGACAGGGCCTGTGAAGAATAGCATAGGAAATGGAGAAGCCAAAGAACTTATATGCAATGACCCATGGGCACGAACTAAGGGGAACATTGCTGGAGGGGGACAAAGGGAGAAAAATTGGGACAACTGTAATAGCATGATCAATAAAATATTTTTTTTAAAGTTTACTTAAAAATTCACAAAGATAGAAGCACTGAGCTGTAGAAGAAATGGGCTTAGGAAATAAGTTACAGAGGCAAAAGAAGGGCCCTTGGAGCTTTGGTGAAAGACAGAAGCAAGGAAAACATGCCTGGGGGAAGGAGGTGGGGAAAGGCACTGGCGAGCTACATGGAGAGAGACTGGGTCCTCTGTCCTGAGAGCTTTTAAGGGTAAATATTTCAAGGGAGGTTCCAGGTGAGGATCTCAGTGGAATATTCATCAGCTTTCCAAGTGTGTCCTTTAAGGGTTGTGGTCTCCACTGATTGTCACCAGGGCAGTGATGGACTGGGGAGGTCATTAGTTAATGTAGCTGGTCCTGATGTCAGTCTGGAATGACTTGTCTGGTTTTGCTGCTTTTCTAGGCCTGGAGCTGAAACACAACTGAGGCCTAGATGTTATCCTTAGGGGTTACTGCTTAAGGATGTGGTTCTGCAAGGGCCCAAGTGGAAATCCCATGAGGCCACGCTTCAGCCCCTTGTTCCTCCTCCAAGAGAGTCTACTGCATAACTAGCAACATGCCAGGAGATGAAAGATCAGGGGAAGGTCTAAACTGCATGACCAGTAATAGGAAAAGTCAGGGGCAAGGTCTTTGTTTTCCTACTTTTGTTCATTGTTAGGTACCCAGGACTTTCTGCCCTGGTGATCTCCTGTACCTGGCCCACCACCCTTGCTCTGCTCATGCCTGTCTAACTGCCTCCTAAAGGCAGTACCTAAGTACCTAAGTTAGGGATCTGGAAGCAAAACTGTATTCAAGATAGAATAGTCAATCTCAGAGTTGATGCCATTTAGGGTAACAGTGAGGTCAGGTCATTGTTATGAACTGACTTGTGTCTCCCAAATTCATATGTTAAAGCCCTAACCCCCAATATGACTACATCTGGAAATAGAGTTGGTAAGAGTTAATTAAGGTTAAATGAGGTTATAGGGGGGCAGTCCCTATGTATATAAATAGCTCTGGCAGCCTGAGCTGACGAATACAGTTGTTGCTGTGGGAGAGATAGCTATGTAGTGGGGGTGGTGGGGGAGGTCACTGGAGTTGAGGAACTCAAGGAACTGAGAAGTCAGAATTCTAGAGCTGGGTCAGCCATACAATCATTGAAGTCACCAGAACTGTGGTAGGACTTAGAGTGGTGAAGACAATGAGCACTTGCTTAAGTATTGAAAGCACAAATGAGAGGGACTGACCAGGAGGCACTAGATGACAGCACATCAGAGGACAGAACATGGAGCAGCCAGACAATGTGAGTCTCAAAGGAGCAGAAGTGACTAGGAGGAGACAACTGCTAGTGCTGATCCGAGGTCCGAGGAGAATATAGAGTAGCCATTGGTGAGGGCCACTGGGAAAGAGATAGCCTGATATCCTCAGCAGAGTCAGACTTCTGTTACAGCAAGGAAGTGTAGGGAATACACAGTGGGGAGTTGGGAGTACAGAGGTGTCCATATTTGATGGGTTGGGGATAACAATAGAAGAGCTAGATGTCTGGGTCTGCAGGGAAGTTTCCAGCTCTCCAGAGAGGGAAATATTTTCACACCAGTCAATAGTTTTGTGATGTGGTTGAACCAAGAGAAGGACATAATGTTGCAAATACATAAATTGCAAAACTTGAACCATAATCAACTTATAAATAAACTTCGTACATAACATGTTCAATGATCAAAGCAACATATTCACACCCCACATTTTAATCTTGCCAACCCTAAGGATGAGAAGTCAAGAAATGATAGATGATAAAGAGGGCTTCTGTGTTGGGTGATAAGAAAGGATAAGAGGCATGTGAGGTGTGATGGTCTGGTAGACAGAGTTACCGAAATGTTGGTCCCTGTGGTTGGGAGTGTTTGAACCTCACAGAAGTCGGGAACTTAGTGTGGGAGGGCAGGCCAGTGACAGAGTTAACTGATCCCACTGGGGAGAGCGATGACCTCTGATGGAGGGAAAGAAGGGCAGGGTCCAAGACCCCAGGAATATGGTACCAATGAAAAGAAGGTAAACCACTTACCTCAAAGGACAGGTGACCTAAAAGAAATTACACTATAATTACTCTGTCCTCCAAATATTTAGTTAGTACGCAAGTGTTCAAAATGTCCTTGTAAAGTTTTGTGGGGGCTAAAAATAAAATATTTTTCCTTCTACCTTCTAGGTTCCTCTAGCTGGGATAATAATCAAATTAACAGGGAGATTAACAGGAGAAAAATCAAAATTTTAATGTATGCACATGGGAAATTCACATAAGCATGAAAATTCCAAAGACAGTGAGCCGACATTGGGTATTTTTGACCGTTTTGAACAAAGGAGGAGGGTTCTTAGATGTGAGAATAGAGAGGGGGTGGTTTACAGGTAGATGAGGAAGAGTGGAACACACATGGCAGGAGGATTTTGCCAGGCAAACCAGAAACAGTGGCACAACGAGGGTCTCAGCTCTCGTGCCCCTGCCTGAAGCCTTCCTGTTTACCATACTTAATTCAAACCATGCTAAGTTGACATCCTAAGATCTCCTTCCCAAAGCCAGTTTCTCTGTTTGAATCTCTTGGGCAAGAAACGAAGGAAAGGTAAAGGTTCTTACTCAATCTTGTTTCTTAATAAACAATATCAATATTCCAAAAAATGTAGCATAAGGGTGTCAAAACTTTGGTTTCCTTCAGTTTCTTCATGAACAAAGATTCTGGAGGCAATTACTAACACAAGTGAGGGCAAATCTCAAGAAAGCGGCTTCACAAAGAAGAGTGATGCTATGGGAATTCACAAAGGGCTCTGCCTATATTTGGCAGATGATTAGAGCCTGCTCCAAAAGTGCACAAAAAGGGCGTATACAGACAAAAAATCTGACACAGGATTGTCATGAACCATTGCACCAGATCTAAGAGAAAGGACCCATGACCAGGAGATGTTTGTACTCTTGGGAGTGAGTCCAGTGTCATTGTGAACTGCTGAGAAGATTCTGTGAGTTAGGACTCCCACCTTGCAGCTGAAGACCCCAGAAGTGGGCAACACACTTAAGAACCAAAAGAAGATTAAGAAATGAAAAGGACAGCACCAAGGCTTCTCTTAATTTCTATCAAGAATTTATCAGTCCTTTAGAGAAACAGAGATCCTACAAAACCACATCTAAGCAGCACTACTGTAAAAAGACATCATTGTACTAAGAGTTAAGAAAAGAGTTAAGAAAACTGCAGTGGAGTTCACCCACAATGTTGTGCTAACTCTTCTAAAATGATTCCAATTTCTTGCAAAACCCTGAGTTAAAGAGTGCACTCTTATGATTCCTTAAACAAAATGTAAGAAAGCACAACGAACAACAGAAAAAGATGGACAAACTGACTACATTAAAATTTAATACTTTCATGCAACGACAGGCACAGTAAACAAGGTTAAAACCAATACTAATAACAAAACAAGCCACCAACGTATTTGCAATGCAGGCAGGTGAGAGAGGATTAGTATCCAGTATACATAAAAATCCTTCCAAATCACTGTTTTTAAGGGTGAACAATAGGAAACAACCTAAATCTTTATCAATAGGGAAATGGATGAATACATTGTAGTAAATCCATAGGAATACTACTAAAATAGCAGCTCAAAATATGTGTACTATGTCTCCACATATCAGCCAGTACAAATTTTGAGAACATAGAATTGAGAAAAGATGTTAGCTGCAGAAAACTGTGGTATTTATATAAAATGCAAAGCACCACTAAATATTGATTATTTACACACACTTGTGAAAATATAAGAAAACCATGTTGGAATGAACGGACGCCAGGTCAGAGTCCTGTCGAGGAGCTGGTGGGAGCTGCTGGGAAAGCATGAAGGAATTTCTAACGTATCTTTGAAAAACATGAAGCAGATATGTCAACATTTGTAAAATCTGGATGATGCATGTTTATATTATTCTCTTTACTTTTCTGTATGTTTGATACTTCAGAGACAGGGACTGTTCAGGTACCCTGAGCCCCTCTCTGAGCCACAGCCACCCTGAGCTACGTGTTGGTCCCAAATGTTCTGGCAAACCTCTTCTCCTTTTCAAATTGGGGCCAGCCAACTGCGTATCACCTAGCAGCTTCTTGGAAATGCAGATTCTCAGTCCCACCCAGATCCACAGATTCAGAATCTGCAGTTTATCACAGTCCAGAAAATGCCTACACACACTGAAGTCTGAGCAGGCTCATGAAATTGCTTGTGCTGCCTCGGTGCCTCTCTATTCACTGCCCCTGTTACCTAGCTAATTCCTGAAGCTCGGCCTGGATGTACTTCGAGAATTGCCTGTTCAACAAATTCTTTGAACCCCTACCTAGCTCAGCAGTCATCTACATACATGTACTTTTCTCAAAACAGGCAGCATTGCTGTCTTCTGCTAACTGGACTGTGAATTCCTTATCATCTCTAAATATAGCTTCGGGGCAGTTGTCCTGTCACAGTATATGGCACATGGCACAGGTTTAACGAGTGCGTTACAAATGAATTAGAGTCCACATTTTAGATCCCAGTAAGGAAACCATGCATACTAAACTATTCAGGGAATGGGAGTGCCTAGTTCAGAAGCACTTTAATACATGGAATTAATTACTTACAAACTTCTTAAGTTCTAAATATAAAAGGTACTATATTTACTTTTTAAATTATTCACACTTTTTAATGTGCAGGTTTAAAATTTCATAGCAAAGTGGTAATTTTTAATGACACACCTTTGTAAATTGATGTAAAATGTGTCTCCATTTCAGGAACTCTTTATCTTTTGAGAAGTCTTGGCACCATTTCAAAGTCTAATGAGAGATGTGCCCCTTCTATCCAGATAAATGCACATAATTACATAATTTCAGTGACTACAAACCCCAAGTAAAGAGCTCCTGCCCTAAAGTGGACAAGCCATGTATGACCCCCTTTCTTTGCATTGTTAGGAGTTTTCCACTGTGTCACACAGTAACAAAAATGTGTCTGTGGGAACCCTTGTCAGCAACTGTGTCATTTTTACTGAGAATACAACCCCAGCAACCCACAGAAAATCATGACCACCTTAAAATCTCTGACCATCGCTGGCTGATAAAGTGATGTTTCAAGGCATTTTAAGTCTAGATTAACCACGTAGTTTCCACCTGCAGGTGTAGAAGACAGGAAGTCACCATGAGAATCAACATCTGCTGGTCAGAGGCAATTATGGAGCAGGGATGTGGGCCTGAGTGAGCAGTGAGTCCTGTCCTCAGTTACCTGGGCCAAACATATTTTATCAAGTGGCTATTATTTTCTTAAGATGGCTCAAAATGGCTTAGGTAGCATTCGAAAAAAGCAGTGGAGATATTTTATTCTACTTACAAGCACCACCTAATGACCACATGTTTTAAATATAGTAAACTAGTGACACCCTAAGGGATCAAGAGATGGGAGGGACACCTGCATAAGACTCTGGTGATGTAAGAAGCCCAGAGCATGAGGCTGACTCCCCCAAGTCTGTGCTCATTTGCCTCAAAGAAAAGTCCAGCACCCACCCTTCTCAGCAAATGACCCCAATCCCTTCAGGAGAAACACTACCCTCTCTACCAGTAGTCATCTCCTTGACATTCAATCATTGGAACTGTGGTACACTTTAGTAGAGGAATATAATAACCAGTATCTGCACCATTTTTAACTTTGCAAAAGTCTTTTACATGTGTTGGTCTAGCATTTTAGTTATGTTGTCAGAAAGGAAGAGGAACTTCCTCCATTCAGCCCCACAGGCCCCAGACAAGCCCACACAGCCACAGAAGCCACAGAAACCACAAGACAAACTGCCACAGAAGCCACCAACCTGTGCAGCATTGAATTAGTGTCATGTCCTGGGAACCTTGGTTGGTTATTGCCTTGTTTGTGTGGAGTATTCACATGTTTGTGAAGTGATTCCCAGGAACTGTAAGTCGGCTCTTCCTAAACTCTGAGTGCTTAGGTATAGCAGACTGTTCTTCATGGTGTGGGCCCAGACAGGGCCCATGCCCACAGATAGGTTCTCCCATGGGGAATCAGGCCTGCATTGTACCTAGACTGCTATGAGACTTGCTTTTGCTAAAACTCCCTCACCCTGAATTGAGGCAGCAAGTGCTTACTGTAACTGCCTAAAATCCATGCTAAACCTTCCAAGGATGAGTGTAACCAGTTCAACCACTTTTCCCTTTGCATTTGCAAATATTCTTCTTCTGTCATGTGATTAGCAGCATCTTCTCCTTCATTTTCTGTAAAAGGTAACCACCTAAAGCAAACCTGTGCACAGTAAATGAGGACCATCATGTAATGTGCCCAGAAAAGCAATAAAGGCTTGTCAAGGCAAGGGCTGAGGCTTTTTCTCCTCTTGAGAAAGAGGCCATGTAGTCCCTTTTCCTCCACAGGGCTTGGTAGTCTGTGTGAATTTCTCAGATCTCATCCATAATGTGATGGACCCCACGAGCCGGGGTAGGCATCACTTGGGTCAGAGGTTGATTGAAAAAAATACTGAGATGTTTTGAAAAAGGCTGAGGAATTTCAAGCAGCATAGAGTTTATAAGAGGCTAGCTTTTCCAGAAGTATTGTCTCCCTTTTGAGAACTCAAATAATAATAATATCCTACAGATAAAGTGAAACTTTAAATAGGTAACAATTTATTTTGGATTTTAGGTTACTTTAAATATTGTATTGATTTCATAAAAATAAGTCAACTTAGTCCTGGCCCAGTAGCTCAGTTGGTTAGAGCATCTTCCCCATACACCAAGATTACAGGTTTGATCCCTGGTCAGGGCACATATAAGCAGAAAACAATCAATGTACAAATAAGTGGAACAAGAAAAATCAATGTCTCTCTCTCTTTGTCAAGTAAATAATTAAAAAATAACAATAAGTCAACTTCATCAAAATAATGGAAGTGAAAGATTGGAACATGCTTCTACCTCTGGCTGATTAACTACAGTAATTGGCACTAACAAGAGATTCAAGGTGGTTCTTAGTGGGATAGCTGGTTTTTGCCTTGCTTTATTCATCCCTTTATTCACCATTTTTTGAGCCCCTACATGGTACAAAATATGAAAGTATAGATAAAAAGAAGTCAGATTCCCTCACCCAGATGTCTGGGCAACTATGACGTAGCAGTATTCATATAATCTTGATTTGGCCCGCATGTGTGGAATCACACTCTGTTATATAATATCTTGGCACTCTGCCAGCTTTGTGTGCATTTAATATATAAGGGAGTCCGGATTTCCTGTGGGTGACACGTGGCTTGTGGCGTGCATGGATGCCTCACCCTAGAATAAAGCCATGTCACACATCCCGATGGCTCCTTGAATCTTCTTACATCTGCCTGAATCCTGTGTGAACCTGCCCAGCCTTAAATGGCTGCAAGACAGAAGGATACCCAGTTGGGTCTTCAGAGAGCTTAAAGTGTTAGGGAGGAACTCAGAGAGAACCTATTTTAAAACATTTAAGCTATTCGTTTACAAGAGATGAAGTTGGAGAATGATTAGGGGAAATGCCCTACTGAATGTGTGCCCAGTTCTGTTTTTGATCATGAGGTATTCAGCACATATTCCATTTTTACGGAGGCAGCATCCAGGATTTAGTAATTGGAAATCAGAAGAACTAAGTGCACTCTAGTCCCAGGTTGGCCTCTGCTAAACTCTTTGATTTAGGTCAAAGGATTCAATTTCCCTAGACCTCAGCTTTTTCTCCCAGAAAACAGCAGTTTATAGTAGATGACTAAAGGTTCCATTTAGCTTAGTTATTTGTTCTCATTTAAAAATGGCATTTTCCTGCCCAGGAAAGGGAAAATTATAAATGTTGTGTTGTCTTGGAAGAAAACCAGCCATAGTGCACTGACAAATACACTAACAAGCTCACCCTGGACAAGCGGCTTCTTCCCTTCTTTTGATGACCAGCCACCACTGGGCCTTCAGGTTGCTATTAAAACAAATGAAAAGAACCCATTCCTCCTTGGCCTGGGCATAAGTACATTGGCTATTTGCAAAGGTACATAAAGGTCTTAATTAGTGTTAGTTCACACTTGGGTTTGATGCAAAACAGCATCTCTTAGCAACAGAGAACTTCAAACAGTGAAGTGAGGCTGAATTCCAGTACAAGTGAATGCAAGCAAGTGAAGAATCAAGTTGAAGGGAAAAATGAGACTTCGGGATGGAGTCCAGAAACTGTGAGACTTGGTAATTAGAAGAGGAAAAGAAGCCACCAGAACTGCTTTCCTTAAGTAGCCCAAGTGGCTGATCATTATATTAATTTGAGGTAACTGAAGACCCCCAGAAGACTACTGATAAAGGTGCGCTTGTGTTGAAAGTTGGCAAACTGGGACCACCAGGGTCTCACACCCTGAGACTGAGTTAGGTAGACAGGGTCACACCTTTGAAAGGAGGAAAAATAAAGCACGTGGAGGGAGAGCCTGGAGGAAGCGGACCCTGTTTTGATTTTGTTTTCTAATCCTTTTATCTCACCACCGTGAGAAAGCTAGGCCTCTCTGAGTGAAAGCAAATATAAAATGCACCTTTCTCTGGAGGACACATGGGCAAGGAATAATTTAAATTCTTCTCGTTTCTCTGGGGGTTTAGACACATTGTCACTCACTAAATGAAAATGTGAAGGGTAAATGTTCAGCAAGGATCAAAAAGGGAGTGACATTTTAAAGTGCGGATGGAGAAGAAAGAAAGCTCTTTCACAGCTAATCAAACCCAACCTCACGTTGCCTCGGCACAGCACAGGCTTCCTCCCATCCAAAGCCTTCATGTGCTCAGAAGACAGCCATCACCTCCAGAGCCACCTTATAGACAACAAGAGAAGTTCTACCTCCTTAGTTTGTAGTCACAGGTTATTATATGCCCCAAATTATATTTCTCAGTTTAATCAATAAACTAGGTTTCAATTGACTTTTGGCCACTGTTCTTAAAGTCAAGAATATAAATTTTTTTCACAATTGAGAGTATTCAAAAGAGTACACTGCAAATTCCAAATGTAATTTCAGGAAAACAGGGCTGAATGGTTTGAACAATAACAGCACCTCTTTCATGAGTCTATTGTCCTCTGTCAGAAAAGCAAAGACTTATACATACAAATTCAGGTCTGCTCATTTAAAAATATCCATTTCTATTTGTAAAAACCTCATCTAATGCAAGACATTAAGGTCATTTATTCAATGAACTAGATGGGGGAAAATGGCAAAAATAGAAAATACGAATGGAGCTTAGTTTCCCCTATTTTAGATCTTTTCTGCAGAAGGGCCCCCCCAGGGTATAGAGAACTATACCTGGCTTCCTTGACAACTCAAACCAGCTTCAGCTTTCAATTCAACTTCAGCTCCAGCCAGAGCTGCTGAATCCTTATGGGGCCTCAAATGGAAGGTGAGGGACTGAAGTAGTTCGTACACGAGTGCTTGTGGTTACTTCTGCTTTGAGCAAGTGGGATTTTCTGAGCATCTCAACCAACAAAAGGAAGGGAAAACACAGAATTCTATACTTCACAGGTCTTTTCAGTGGGAGAGTATTTCTGAACCCCAAACAAAAGGGAATAAGGAAAGTTCATAAGAAGTCCTCACTATTTAGAGTTCTGTTTTGTTCCATTAGTCACGGTTAATGCCAGAGTTACCTCCCTCACTACATAAGTGATTCCTGGAGAGCCTAAGAGCTCAGAGATGCCTCTGGTAAGAATCATGGGTGAAAGTACTGACTTGAGGTCCCAGAAGTGGGCATTTTCCTATATGGAAGCTATTTGAGTTTTCCTAAGGTTAGGGCAGAGAAGAAGCTTGGTCCTGAAGCAAAAGCATTTGCAGGGGTCAAGGAACACAATGGGCACAACTTTCTGTTGAGGAAAGAGGGGCAGAAAGGGACAAAAGCCACACAGCTGTGGGTGAGCCCTGGCAGATTGAGGACAGTCATCCAAATAAATCCAAAACACCTGTGGGGAGTTCCAGCCAAGCTGTAGGCATAGGTAGAGGCCCCTCACTTCCTTGCACAATCAAAAGGAGGACAACAACCAATCTGAAATCAATATACAATCAAAAGCACCAGAATATCAGACTGCATGGAACTCCAACAACAAAGGAATTAAAAAAAAATCAAACAGAACAACCAGACCGGTAAGGTGGTGGACTGGCCAGCAGACTCAGAAAAACGGGGTGACTCAGAAAAACTGGGCAACGCAGTGAACCTTGGGGGTGGGGCTGGCTGCTGAGCTCCTATGGCTGTGCTGGAGGGGCTGACTTAAGAGGACTCAGAGATGGCTGTGACCTATGACAATTGCAGCAGTAGGAGAAGCTCCCCATCTCACACAAGAGTCTGTTGAAAAGTGTGCTAGAGACCAGCAGGTGAGCCACACTGTTCCCTCTCTGGCCCCTTCCCCATAGGCAGCTCTGCAGCAGCAAAGAGGGCTGCTCTGCCCTGGTGCACTCCTAAGGCCCTGCCCCCTTACAATCTATCAGCTGCAACAAGACAAAGAAATATGCCGAAATGAAAGAACAGAGTAAAGCCTCAGAAAGAGAGCTAAGGATCACCAACCTACCTGGTGGAGAATTTAAAGCCCTGGTAATCAAAATGCTCACAGATCTGATTAAGCTTGGTCAAAAAATGAAAAAACAAGTGAAGGATACCCAAGTGAAATAAAGCAGAATGTTCAGGGAAACAACAGTGACAGGAAGGAAACCAGGACTCAAAGCAACGACTTGGAACAAAAGGAAAAAATAAACATTAATTGAAATGAAGAAACAAGAATTTGAAAAAGTGAAGTGACTCTTACAAACCCCTGGGACAACCTGAAATGTTCCAATATCCGAATTATAGGGGTGTCAGAAGGAGAAGAGGAAGATCAAGAAATTGAAAACTTATTTGAACAAATAATGAAGAAAAACTCCCCCAACCTGGCAAAGGAAATAGACTTCCAGGAAGTCCAGGAAGCCCAGAGAGTCCCAAAGAAATTGGGCTCAAAGAGGAATACACCAAGACACATCATCATTAAGTTACCCAAGGTTAAATATAAAGAGGGAATCCTAAAAGAAGCAAGAGGAAAGGAGACAGTTACCTGCAAAGGAGTGCCCATAAGACTCTCAGCTGATTTCTCGAAAGAAACCTTACAGGCAAGAAGGGGCTGGAAAGAAGTATTCCAAGTCATGAAAGGCAAGGACCTCTATCCGAGATTGCTCTATCCAGCAAAGCTATCCTTTAGAATGGAAGGGCAGATAAAGTGCTTCCCAATAAGGTCAAGTTAAAGGAGTTCATCATCACCAAGCCCTTATTATATGAAATGTTAATGGGACTTGTCTAAGAAAAAGATAAAAAAATATGAACAGTAAAATAACAACAAACTCACAACTATCAACAAATGAACCTAAAAGAAAAGAAAAACAATGAAAACAAAAACTAAGCAAACAACCAGAACAGGAACAGAATCAGAAAAATTGATATCACGCAGAGGGATTTCAGTGGAAAGGGGGAAGGGAGGAATGGTGGGGAAAGGTAAGGGAAGAAGAAGCATGATTAGTAGGCATAAAATAGATGGGGAAACATAAAAAATGGTAGAGGAAACAGAGGACTCAAAGAACTTATATGTACAACCCATGGATGTGAACTAAGGTAGGGGGAATGCAGGAGGGTTGGGGGGCAGGGTGGAAGGAGTATAGAGGGGGGAAAATTGAGAGAACTATAATAGCATAATCAATAAAAAATATTTAAAAAGGAAAAAATGAAAAGAAACACTGGCGGGAATTCCCTGCCTTACCCAACTTTTTCCTCCCACAGCAGGGTGATTTCTGTAGTAACTAGACTCCTGAGTGCTGACATGACATGATCTGAGTTTTGGTTTTGATTTCTGGTTCTTATACTGTGTGACCTTGGGAAAGTTATTTAATATGTTTAAAACTCACTTTCCTCATCTCAAATGATGCAATGGTTCCTCTTTCATAGGTATATAAAGTACTTAAGTAAGGTAGTATATGTAAAGGTGTTCCAGTATACAAATAATGAGACTTATTGATTTTTATTAAAATTATTGAAAATATGTCACATTTCTTGACCTCCAGCCAAGATGGAAGCATAATAGATACACTTTGCTTCCTCACACAACCCAAAAAAGGACAACAAAAAATTTAAAAACAAGCAAAAAAACCTAGAACTGCTGGAAAATCAAACTATATAGAGGTCAGACAACCAAAGACTTAAAGAAGAAACATTCATCCAGACTGGTAGGAGGGGCAGAGACAGGCAGCTGGGGCAGAGAGGACCCACAGCAAGGCGACAGACCGGGTGGGCAAGGCGGCAGCTGGCAGACCCTCGCAGTCCAACATTCATGTGCAGATAAGCTGGGAAGAATAACTGGGGAGTGAGACAAATTGTAAAACCTAGGGTTCTGGTGCAGGAAACTAAAGCCTCAGAACCTCTGGCTGTAAAAACCTGTGGGGCTTGCAACATCAGGAGAAACTCCCAGCCTTACATGAGAGTTCATTGGAGAGACCCATGGGGTCCTAGAATGTACAGAAACCCATCCACCATGGAATCAACACCAGAAGGGCCCAATTTGCTTATAGGTAGTGGGGAAAGTGACTAAAATCAGGGCAAGAGCAAAGTAAGTGGCTTTGTTCCCTCTCTGACCCCTTCCCCACATACAGTGCCACAATGCAGGGAAGTGGGTTGCCATGCCCTGGTGAATACCTAAGGCTCTGCCCATTACAATGTAACAGGCACACCAAGACAAAGAAATATGACCCAAATGAAAGAACAGATCAAAGCTTCAGGAAAAAAACTAAGTGATGAGGAGATAGCCAACCTATCAGATGCACAGTTCAAAACACTGGTAACTGGGATGCTTATAGAAATGATTAAGTATGGACATAAAATAAAGGAGGAAGTGAAGGCTATACAAAGTGAAATGAAGAAAAATATACAGGGAACCAAGAGTGAAGGGGAAGAAACCAGATTCAAGTAAACAATGTGGAACAAAGGAAGAAAAAAACATTCAACCAGAACAGAATGAAGAAACAAGAATTCATAAAAATGAGGAGAGGATCAGAAACCTCCAGGACAACTTTAAATGTTCCAATATCCAAATCATAGGGGTGCCAGAAGGAGAAGAGGAAGATCAAGAAATTAAAAACTAATTTGAAAAAATGATGAAGGAAAACTTCCCCAATCTGGCAAAGGAAATCGCCTCCCAAGAAGTCCAGGAAGCTCAGAGAGTCCCAAAGAAGTTGGACCCAAGGAGGAATCCACCAAGATGCATCATAATTACATTACCCAAGATTAAAGATAAGGGGAGAATCTTAAAAACAGCAAGAGAAAAAGAGAGAGTTACCTACAAAGGATTTCACCTAAAACTCTCAGCTGATTTCTCAAAAGAAACCTTACAGTCAAGAAGGGGCTGGAAAAAAGTATTCCAAGTCATGAAAGGCAAGGACCTACACCAAGGATTTCTCTATCTAGCAAAACTTTCATTTAGAATGGAAGGGCAGATAAAGAGATTCCCAGATAAGGTCAAGTTAAAAGAGTTCATCATCATGGAGTCCCTATTATATGAAATGTTAAAGGGACATCTAAGAAAAAGAAGATCACAACAATGAACAGTAAAATGACAACAAACTCACAACTATCAACAACTGAACCTAAAAACAAAAACAAACTAAGCAAACAACCAGAACAGGAACAGAATCACAGAAATGGAGATCACATGGAGAGTTATCAGCAGGGAGGGTGAGGGGGGAGAATGGTGGCAAAGGCACAGGGAATAAGAAGCATAAATGGTAGGTACAAAATAGGGAGATGTTAAGAATAGTATAGGAAATGTAGAAGCTAAGAACTTATATGTACGACCCATGGATATTAACCCATGGATGGGGGGGTGGGTAATGCTGGTGTGATGGGGGTTATAGGGTGGAAGGGGATAAAGGGGAAAAATGGGGCAACTGTAATAGCATAATCAATAAAATATACTTAAAAAAAGGTATGCTGCATTTCTGGTTTCATTAAAGATGCAGAGCAATGTGTTTACAGCAGGGCAGGGCAAGTAGGATGAGGTGGTGCCAGCACCTAGCATCAGCTCTGCCCAGTGGATAAAGTCTGGAACAGGGAAAGAGGGATGCTTATAGTGGGGATTGGGTTCGGTGTACAAGACACTGCCAGGGTGTCATTAGGTAATTTAGACAGTAAACCAAGGCAGGAAGGAGAAGAGATCCATGTCTCATCCCCTGACTCAGGAGTCCTGAGCTTGGTCAGATAATACTGCCAGGTGTTCCAAACATCACAACAAAACATGATGCTTGCACGGGAAGAGGGCCATCCTTGAAATTCTATGTATCATTTCCTCTATCTGGGAAAGAAAGCCTTTAAAACTCTGTATTCATCCCAAGGCCTGGAAGGCGGGAGGGAGGCACAGTGCCCAAAAATGAAGGTCCATAAAACAACTTTGGTTAATTGCCTGTCTGTGGCCACTATCTGTTTTACAAGGGGGTCCCTAGTGCTTACAGAAAGAGCTCACAAATAACTTTGGGTAATTGCCTCAACTTTAATAACTGCCTCCTGTCACATATCTGTTTTACAACAAGATGGACAAATGTGGTCTGTAGCAAGATAAGAATTTGAGCCACCCATACCTATATTTGAGCAGTCACATCCCCCAGGGGAAGCTGGCACCGCTTTTACCCACAGATCAATATGCACACTTCTTCACTGCCATCCTGCCAATTACACAAGTCCTCCAAACAAAGGACTTGAAGCTCTTGCTGCCCTTCCCTGAACCTATGCCTTTTAACCCCCACCTCAGCTAGGCCCATTCTCTTCCACGAGAACTTAGTACTAATAAGCCTTGCTTGTACTTTAATAGACTTGCTGATCTGTAATTCTTTACTGCATCAGCAAGAAGAACTGAGTTTCTCCTGTAATGGTGTGGCAGGCCTCCACTCCTGATGTTTGTTTAGCCTAGTAGACAAGATGGAGGACTGGCTTCCCTGCCCCCAGGAAAGTGAGGAAACCAGGGATTCAGAATAATACACAGAGATCTGGGCCAGCAAGCACTTGCTACCAGAATAGTCTGACCACAGGCAGCAAACTCAAGCTCTGTGTCTATCTGATTATACTGTAGAATTATTTAGCAGAGTTAATGGAATGAAATGTCCTCTGGGCATTCCAATTCCTTTATCTGTTTGATTGCTATTGGAATCTGCCCTCAGGTTTGTGGTGTCCGGGAAAATCAGAGAAGCTCAATATAGACATCTTGAGTGTTTGGGATCAAAGTGACCACTTCTGATAGCACATAAACAATAGTGGATATTGCATAATTATTTACACTTCCAGGTCCCCTTTGTTCACATTGTTTCATTTGCTCCTCACAGCAACCTACACGACAGACAGGAAGGCAGGTGTTACGATTGTCCCCATTTACAGAGGAGGAAAGTGAGGCTCACAGTAGTTATATGACTTGTTCAAGCCATGGGTGCAAAAGAGGTTCTATGGAAAGTAACCCCACAGGGTGATCTGATCATAAATTCCCAACTGGGAAGATCATGGTGGGTAGTCATGCCCCTTCATAACTTATTTAGTGAAAGGTTTGAGCCAGCCCTGTCCATTGTTCTTGTGCATAGATTAACACACCTTAGAAATACTGGAAGTAATACCCCTCAAAGGGGTTATCCAGCCTCAAGAGGTTTTAAGGGTTCAAATCTCAATATGTGTAGGAATAACTGTGGTATTTTACAAGGGTGCCTGGAACACCTCAAAGGACTTGAAATTGCACAGGAAGCATTGTAAAATAAGCAACGAAAACTTCTAGGGTATATTGTATGGACAAATAGTAGTTGTAAATTAAACCAGCAGTTGGGGCTACAGGAAACACAAGATGGCTGCTTGGTTCTTCCCTGCCCCCTGGATCTCCGCTTTTGGTTTTTGCATTCCTTCATGCATTACAGCACATTTAGGCTGGACTTAGATGAGGGAATTTAAGAGCTGACATTATTGAAAGGAGACATTATACAGTATTACTGAGGTTTGATAAAGTCACTTCAAGAAAATGCCAAGTTGGTAACTGCTCCCTTTCATAGTGACCTTCCAGGAGACAGAGACTTTACAGATCATTATTGCCACCTGGAAATTTTTTTTCTTTAAAGAAGATCAAATAAAAAACATTCTCCAATCTCATTGGAAGGAAATTCATCAGGCAGCTAACTGCAAATGGACATCTACCCCTGTCTACACACATCAAAGTCTCCTCAAGGATGAGAAGCCATAACACCAGATGTAGAGAGCTATCCCAAGACACGGACCAGGTTTGTGTACCTAAACATTAATATTGAACTCAGAATCCATTTTATCTTTTTAAATTTTATTTATTTATTTTAGAGAAAGGGGATAGGAGGGAGAAAGAAAGGAAGAGATAGACATTGACATAAGAGAGACATTGATCTATTGCCTCTCTTATGTACCCCAAGCTGGGACTGAACCCGCAACCCAGGCATGTGCCCCAGCTAGGAATCAAACCGGCAACATTTTGCTTTGCAGGATGACACCCAACCAACTGAGCCACACTGGTGAGGGCCATTTTGTTTGTCTTTACCAGTTCGCTAATGATATTAGTCATAGTTATGCTTCTTCTTTGGGTTTTCTACATGTTCCAAACATTTATGATTACTGAACATGCATAAAATAACTGCTAGCACTCTCTTCATGGCTCAGGTAAATGTTGCACTGGGTGTCAAAAACAGAAAAATGAGACAGAGGGCAAAACTTAGGTCAAGATAGTTCACAGGATAGAAACGATCCAAAATGTATTTTCCACAATAAAGGCTGTGAAGTGTGGCTGCCCTCCATTTACCTTGTCTCCATTTTGGAAAATTTGGCCCAAACTCAGATCCAATTTCTATGGTATTCCCATCCTCAATGGTCAGCAAGTGATGTAAATACTGAGATTTCTAGGAATGAGCCAACCTAGAGCTATAAGACCACACTATCTGACCAAAGGTTGGTCATCAATGCATCCTTTGGATTGAATTATGACCAAAAGGGGAAACTGTGGACAAAAATGGGGTTCTATGGAAAGGATGATCTGTTCATAAATTCCTAACCGTGCAGGTCATGCTGGGTAGTCATGCCCCAGGCCTATAATATCTTTAATAAAAGGTTCTAAGCCAGCCCCACCCATTGTTCTTGTGCATCTAAGTTAACACACCTTTAAAATACCAGAAACAAACTTCCCGCCAAGATGGAGGCATAGGTAGATACACTGTGCCTCCTCGCACAACCAAAAGAAGGATAACAACAAATTTAAAAACAAAAATCAACCAGAACTGACAGAAAATTGAACTGTATGGAAGTCCAACAACCAAGGAGTTGAAGAAAAAACATTTATCCAGACCTGCAGGAGGGGCAGAGACAGGCATTCTGGTGAAGAGGACTCTTGACAAGGCAGCAGCTGGAGGACTGAAGTGGGTGACGTGGCAGCTGGCAGAGCAGGCAGTCCCACATTTTTGAGTGGATACACTGAAAGGAACAACTGGGGAGCGAGACAGACTGCACAACCCAGGGTTCCATCGTGGGGAAAAAGCCTTTAAACCTCTAACTGAAAAAATCTGTGGGGGTTGAGGCAGTGGGGAAAACGCCCAGCCTCACAGCACAGTTTGTTGGAGAGACCACAGGGTCCTAGAACACACACAAACCCACCGACCTGGGAATAAGCACCAGAAGGGCCAAATTTGCTTGTGGGAAGCGGAGGAAGTGACTGAAAGCCAGCAGAGACCTAAGCAAGCAGCATTTTTCCCTCTCAGACCTCTCCCTGACATACAGTGCCACAACGCAGAGACATAAGTTGCCCTGCCCTAGTGAATACCTAAGGCTCCACCCCTCACTACAACAGGAACACTGAGACAAAAGAAAATGATCCAAATGAAAGAACAGATCAAAGCTCCAGAAAAAATACAGCTAAGCAACAAAGAGATAGTCAACCTCTAAGATGCAGAGTTAAAAACACTGGTAATCAGGACACTCACAGAATTAGTTGAGTATGGATGCAAAATAGAGGAAAAAAGTGAAGGCTGTGAAAAGTGAAATAAAAGAAAAGATAAAGGGAACCAACAGTGATGGGAAGGAAACCGGGACTCAAATCAACGGTTTGGACCAGAAGGAAGAAATAAACATTCAACCAGAACAGAATGAAGAAATGAGAATTCAAAAAAAATTAGAAGACTGTTAGGAACCTCCAGGACAACTTTAAATGTTCAGAAGGAGAAGAAGAAGAGCAAGAAATGGAAAACTTACTTGAAAACTTAAAGAAGGAGAACTTACCCAATCTGGAAAAGGAAATAGACTCCCAGGAAGTCCAGGAAGCTCAGAGAGTCCCAAAGAAGTTGGACCCAAGGAAGCACACACCAAGGCACATTATAATTACATTAGCCAAGGTTAAAGATAAGGAGAGAATCTTAAAAGCAGCAAGAGCAAAAGAGAGAGTTACCTGCAGAGGAGTTCCCATAAGATGGCTGATTTCTCAGAAGAAATCCTACAGGCAAGAAGGTGCTGGAAAGGAGTATTCCAAGTCCTGAAAGGCAAGGACCTACATCCAAGATTACTCTATCCAGCAAAGCTATCATTTAGAATGGAAGGGCAGATAAAGTGCTTCCCAGACAAGGTGAAGTTAAAGGAGTTCATCATCACCAAGCCCTTATTACATGAAATGTTAAAGGGACTTATCTAAGAAAAATAAGATGATCAAAACTATGAACAGTAAAATGACAACAAACTCAAAACTATTAGAAACTGAACCTAAAAGAAACAAACAAACTAAGCGAACAACTAGAACAGGAACAGAATCACAGAAATGGAGACCACATGGAGTCGTATCAGTGGGGAGAGAAGGGAATGGTGGCAAAGGTACAGGTATTAAGAAGCATGAATGGTAGGTACAAAACAGACAGAGGGAGGTTAAGAATCAAATAGGAAATAGAGAAGCCAAAGACCTTATATGTATGACCTATGGACATGAACTAAGGTGGTGAGGAAGGCAGGTTGGAGGGGGTGTGCAGGGTGGAGGGGAATAAAGGGGGGAATAGGACAACTGTTATAGCATAATCAATAAAAATATTTTTTTAAAAATAAACAAAGTACAGGAAGTAATACTCCTCAAAGGGGTTAGCCATCCTCAAGAAATTAGCACGCACTCTTGCTAATTATCCTTTTCTGATCCCCCCTTGCTTCCTCTCACCTCAGTGCAATTAATCTTCCTTATGTTCTCTCCTTAACTGCAGATGAATAAAAGCAGCTACAAAACTGTTATTCTCTGGTGCAATCGAGATCTTGTTCCTCAGCATATGTTATCAGTTTGGCTCATATAAACTCTTGTAAAAAATTCTCTACAGGTTTGGACGTTTCTTATGTTGACAAAGCTCAAATAGCCAGAAGAATGTAAGTTCTGAACAAGAAATTGGGAAGTTTGACATCAGATTCTCTGCTTTCTCCACTGGAGCCTGCCAAGTGCTTCTTTGGGCTGAAACTTTCATCCTCATGAACTCCAGCTTCAATGCCTAGAAGCAGATCCCGAAATGAGGTTTCATATGCAAAGAGCCAGGGAAGAGGGTTCTTTGCACATGAAACCTGTCACAGGTTGAAGGGAAACTAAATTATTAGGAATTTCCTGCTCACTTGGTAAATCAGCTCTAGTAATCCAAGAGCAATGCTTTGAACGAAAATCCAAGTGGGAGCTGCTGGAAGCAAAATATCCTTGAAGCTGGACTCCTTTTCTCAGCCCCCAGAACTCCAAACAGAAATAGTGAAAAGGGCCTTGAGGGATCTGGGAAAAGCACTGATATCATCATCTATGGTCACTTTAGCCAGGAAGGCTTTGGAAGGCCCTGGACCCTAATCACCTGACGAGGAGCCATGTTGATAGTGCCCTACACTTGCTTTAGATGGAAGATGGAGTTCAGATAACTTGTAGTCACTGGTGTACTTGTAGACAGTAGTAAACTTTAATTTATGTGCTGAGTTTTCCTGAAAAGTGGAGGATTCTTTCCTGACATAGTTTGAAACTAATGTCTTATCTATTTTCTCTTTCAGATTAAGGGCCCCAAAAGACATCTATATTTTTAACAATCTAGAATTTGCATGCCATTTCTAAACAGAACAATTGAGATGGATATCATTGTTTCTCCTGATAACTCTTCTTGGGAAATTCTGATCCTCCACTTTCAATCATCATTAAGAACATTTCCATGCCATGTGGACCAAGCCTGGCCAATCAGAGCATCACAGCCCTGGAGCCACAGGGATAGGCTACAAAATATCATATGACCCAGCCAGCAATAATCAGAGCCAATGAGATTGGCTGTGATATTTTTGAAGCTTTTCGTGAAGAAGTATTCTCTTTCTGTTGGGGCTGCTAGGGGTGAACAGGGAAACACAAATGGAGCCTGAGAGTGAAGGTAACAGAAGAAAGTGAACCCAAGGGGTGGAGACACACCAGGATTCAGCCATATCTAAAGCCAGGCAACCCTTGGTCTTTTTGGTTGCATAAGCTAATAAAGTTCCCCTTTTGAATAAGTCAGTGTACCTTAGGTTTTCTATAAGTTTTTATATAAAAAAATACCAATACACTCACAGTGTTGGTAATTTCCTGTAGACTGCTTGCTAGGTAAGCAAGTACGAGGCCCTGATATGCTACCTGAAGTAAGTCGCCTTTCAAACACTAACATGTGAAGTGTTCACTTTAGCTTTAGACTCACCAATCCACATCCTCTGTACTTTCTCACCTTTGTCACTTGTGTTTTCAGAAAATACAAGCATTACCCTATTTTCATAAGAATGGTAGCTGTTCCACGCCAGCTCAGATGATGCTCTGTCCAGCCTGGGTGTGTCACCCTCTCTGTGTGGATGTGTTCACCGACCTGGACGCTCTCCGAACCCCTTACTACGGAGATTTCATGGAGGCTTTCCCACCTAGGCATGATCAATTGTAAACTCCATTTCCAGCCCCCTACCTCCTCTCTGGGAACTTCCAATCATAGTTTGGTCTTTCAGGTGACCAGCCCTCATCCAAGAACCCACCCAGTGTCACCTCATTAGAAAAAAAGAAGTGTTTGTAGTACTCTTGCCACTTAGGAATTTACAAAAGGTTTAAGAGTCTTATATTAGGAACTGGGGGAAGAGACCAAATGTACGTATTTCTTGTTATTCAAAAACAGTTTCATCAAATTGTACTCTATAAATCCTATAATTAAATCATATCGCAGAAATGCCATTAGGTCTATAAACTTTGCCAAAATGCAATTCTCATTACTACCTTTGTGTCTTCATTCCTGCTGTTCCTTCAACCTGGAGGGAAAGAAGAGGTTCTTTCCCTGGCAAAATCCTATATGTCATCCTGCTTTTCATTAATTCATTAATTCATTCCACAAATATTTATTGAGTGCCATGCCCTGTGACAGGAAGTGAGGCTACTGAGACATATAAATCAGGCGGCTTTCCTTTGGGGACATATACTAAAAAATGGAGTTTTACTTGAAAGCCCTTAGATTTATATTCCCAGCATTTTCTGGCTGATAAAAAGACTGTCAAAGCTCACTAACCTGGAGGCTACAGCCTGCTGTATTACATTTACTCAAAGCATGTGGTTATTCCATACATGTGCATTTTTCAGCCTCCCTAAAGGTTCTATGTTAACTTTAAAGAAATAGAATCTTTGAGGAGGTTAATGAAGTAGGAGAAAAAAGCTCTGAGAAATAGAAGAAAAACTGGGTTTAAATGCACTTCTGGGTCAGTGATGAAAACAGATTAAATGTGGAAATATAAACTCAAATTACACAGAAGAATTTAAACAAAAGTACACTTGCCATATGCCCCAGATGGGGTTTGAGGCTTGCACCCCCTTACTGGCCTTTTAGACCAGAGCCCAGGCCACAACTGAGAAGTTTGTTGATGTTGGTTTCTTTGAACACTTAGGACTATTTTTTAAATCAATTACTATAATAAGCATTTATTAAAATTTACTTTTAATTATTTATATTTTTCTCCTCTCTCATCAATTTTGTGTTCCAAACTATTAAATCTTTACTTGATTAAAAATATCACAGAGATAGAACCTATACAGAGAGAAATTACTGATTTAGAGCTTAAAATGAAATGTTTGCAGAGTATTAAATTACCTTTTTAAAAAAGAAAATTTTTATTTTAGAATATTTTCACATGTATAGAAAAAAATTGCAAAGACAGTAGAGCCTCCCCAAATACCCTACCTAATTTCCCCAGTTATTAACATCTTACATTAGTCTGGTACATTTGTCACAAATAATGGAAAAAATATTGATATGTTTTTATTATTTGAAGTTCATAGTTCACTCAGATTTTCTTAGTGTCCACCTAATGCCCTTTTTCTGTTCCAGGATCTCGTCCAGAATGCCACAGTACATTTCACCATTGTGTCTCCTCAGCCTTCTTGACTGTGACGGATTCTCAGACGTTTCTTGTTTTTGATCGCCTGAACAGTCTTTAGTGCTGGTCAGGTATTTTGTAGAATGTCCCTTAACTGGGATTTGTCTAATGTTTTCTTCACGGTTGGATTGGGATTATGGTTTTGGGGGAGGAAGATTACAGAAGTAAAGGGCCATTCACATCACACCATATCAAGGCTATGTGCTGTCCAAATGCTGTACCACTGTTGATGCTGACCTTGGTCACCTGGCTGAGATAGCGATTATTAGGTGTCTCCATGGTAACCTTCCTCTGCCTCTCTTTTTTTTTCTCCTCCCTTTCCATACTATCCTCTTTGGAAGGAAATACTATGCATAGCCCACAGTTAAGGAGAGTAGTACTCTATTTATTTTGTTGTTCAAATTAGGCTCCCATGTCCCTTTGACATAACCCTATCGTGTGTGTGTGTGTGGGGGGGGTGTTTAGCACTTTCTTACTTTCTAATACTACGAGATGCCCCTGGCTCATCTTTTGTATTTCCTGCCTCAGTTTTATAATCAGTTATTTCCCCACAGAGCCTTAGTTCCTTTTATTGGAGAATGATATTAGAAACGGTGCCTGATAAAATAACAATGAGTATCACTGCTATTAGGGTGTTAAAGAACCTTCTACAATAGCAAAAGTGTTTTACTCAATCAGAGTTCAAACACTCAGTTTCATATTTTAAAGTACTGACTGTTAAACTTAAAAAAAGTTTCAGTGACTTTATCCATACATTTATATGCTTTCTGATATAGAGACACTAAATTTTATTTTTTTAATAATTTATTTATTTATTTTTAGAGAAGGAAGGGAGGGAGAAAGAGAGAGAGAAACATCAATGTGTGGTTGCTGGTGGCTGTGGCCTGCAACCCAGGCATGTGCCCTGACTGGGAATCGAACCTGCGATGCTTTGGTTCGCAGCCCATGCTCAATCCACTGAACTATGCCAGCCAGGGCTAGAGACACTAAATTTTTAATCAAAGCGCTTTAAGATAGCCCATAATTTATGCTGATATGCATATAGGTGCAGCTAATTTTTTTAATATAAAAATACTTTATGACTTAGTCAAATTCAAACCAACTGTATTAGAGACAAAAAGTTTATCAAATTGTTTTGGTCAAACATCTTGCTTCAGAAAATATATTCTGGGTCTGTGATCTCCCCCACTTTAAGAGTATTTTTTACTCTTACCCTCTTTTAGCTTCTGTCATTCAAGGAAATTAATTTAATCACTTTAGATTTGGCTAGAACACCCAGACCATGCAGATATGGGTTTTTCTTCAATTTCATTAGAATTAGTAGCAAAAGAGTTAGGGGGGAAAGTTATTTAAAGAACATATATGGCTCTCTTAGGAAGTGAAAAATTTTTTCCTAAATCTTTGCTACTTGACATTGTTCCTATAAGCTCTCCTGACAATTATTGCCTTCAGTTGCTCACCCATTGCGGTAAGCTCCAAGGTCCACACTTGAAATCTGAAATCCATTTGCAAATTTTGGGATGGTTCTCAGAGAGAGAGAGAGAGAGAGAGAGAGAGAGAGAGAGACTGTTTCCTTGCTGGAATGAGTGACATACTGTAATGTTCCCCTGTAAGTTCTGGCATTCTGTCCTTTTTCCTGTGTGTTTGTGAAACAAAGAACATTCTTAAGTACAATAAAGCAAACACGGTATCTGTGATTGTTAGCAAACAAAAGCCAACATACAAGTCTAGATCAATTTGTTCTGTTGATTTTTTAATTCAACAAAAGAACTCAAAATTAAAATTTGACCAAGCTTTTAAAAAGTGATTGGGCCCTATCAATCACATTTACAATTAAATAGCTTTTTGCATAGAAATCTTATCTTTGCTTTGTTATTTCTACTTGGCCTTTTGATTAGGATGGGTGAATTTGATTTGTACAGGATGCTTAGTTTTCCTTAAGACAGATTATTTGACATTTTTATTACTTTTGCTAATGAACCAAAGTAGCTTTTTCATTTTTGTTTATGATAGGTTTTGTAAATGTCAAATTCCTTGTTAGAAAGTCAGAGTTAACATTCCAAAAGTCAGAGGCTGATATAAATAATGTTCATATATACACAGTTTGAAGTAATTTCATATCACTTTCTCTTATTCTCCACAAATCAAGATAATGTACTTTTCAAATAACTATTTGAAAGAAATCAAACTGCAGTCAGAATAAAAAAAGACACACACTCTCCTAAAATGTTGTATCTATCTATATTTTAAGTATAAATAAAAAACATGAACATACAGGTAAAACCAATGTGAAATTGATTTGCTATAACTAGTTTTGTTATTTTAACTTAACTAACTCTGACACCAATTCCTTGGAACTTCTATAAAAAGTTTTGGAGGATTTAAAATTAGATTTCTATCAACTTCAGAAGTAAGCTAATTTTTTTTACTCCAGTTTATCTCCAAGCAAATAAGATCATTCAAGTGTATTGGTGATTAGGTTGCATCTTTGTTTTCTTTATCCTCTCAAAATTAGGAAATTACAAACTGGAAGGTTATTTGAGATGCTTTCAAAGGAAGACAGATTGGCTCAGGTTTTTTTATTGGAATCAGTGAGTTCAGGACACTACGATAAATTTAGGGTCACACACTCAGATGCTCTCAGTGACCAGACAAACGTTGTGCGTAAGAGACGTGTGCTGATGCGCGAGGACTAGGGGAGCTGGAGAACAACTGTCCTTCTACTGCACTCCAGGGAGGTGTGGCCCGAAAAACCATCTTTGAAGCTTCTTCTTTCTCTGTTTTTTTCATGGTCAATCTTCTGATTCTCAAATGTTGGCAATTACCATATTTGGCTGTGTATAACTGCACATTTTCTTATGCAGATTTTTGAGGGAAAAATAAGGATGTGCATTATACGTGGGCATATGATTACATACCATGGGTATGATGATTCTGTGTACAATGCACATAAAACCATGGGCGCGTATTACAGATGACAAAATATAGGTATTTTTCTTCAAAGATTATGTGTAATATGTGAGCTGCATTTGACCTACAAGCCTACTGTCTGCAAGCCAATAACTGCCCACAATAACTTCATATTGGGAGCTAATCCATTAAGCACAATTACTTATAATAAGATATATAATTGTCAGTGACCAGAGGGGAGCGGATTACAGGGGAAAAGGGTGAAGGGTTTGCAGGAACAATTATAATGGACATATGGAAGTAACAAGGGCAGGTGGAAACAGGAGAGGGAGATGGAGAAGGCTAGGGTGGTGGGGAGGGGTGGGAGGAAAAGGCAGAAAAATGTACTTGAACAGCAATAAAAAATGTTAAAATAAAAAAAGATATATAATTGTCAAGTTCATTTGAATTGTCATTTTGGCTGCTCTGAGTACTATATTTGATAAGTTAAACAAATATGAAAAGATTGCTTGGCGACTTAAGAATCAAAGTAAACAGTTAAAGGATCCTGATAGATAACTTGATAAATTCTTTTATTCAACAAATACATGTGAGTGTTTTATACGTACCAGGCACTGTTTTAAGCACCAGAAATACAGCTGAGTACAAGGGACCTATCTAGAGCTGGGAGGTAGTCAATAAATAAGTAAACAAGACAACTAGCACTTAGTGATAGCTACCACACAGGCAAGTAGAATAGGATAATGTGACAGCAGGTGCCTGACTGGTTTCCCCATACAAGCCAATACTCAACCTGCAGGCTATCAGAGTGTCAAATTCTTCCTCTTTAATCCTTTTGTTCTAGGTCCCTCCATGAGGTTGCTTGTGGTATTGCTTAATGAATTGAAAGCCAGTTTGTTTTCAAGTAGTCACCTTTCAATCTTCCTGGGGGCCATGTTGATCCAAGAGGGATTTAGGGAAACCTCTAATCTAACCAGCAATTTAATTACAATGCCTGAGTCGGTGCTACAGATGGCTAACTCCAAACATTTTATATTGATTCCTTTTAGCTTGTATTTTAGAGAGTATCATTTCCTAGCATATCTCCAACTTCTGGGAATGTATCATTTAAGGATTTCTACCACTTTGCAGGGACAAGGATGAATAACAGCTTGGCAATGAAACTCCTTGCCAAGACCTGGGTTTCTCCTACCTAAAAATGCACATTCACAAATACATGTCAAACTCTTCCCTATGGTATTGTAATATGTCCCTGCCCATTGAAATGGAGAAACTCTGGAATGTCAAGTCAGAAGATCTGGGTTCAAAGTCATCGATTTGCCTCTGCTGTGGACCACCTCTTTGATCTGAGAGTCACCTAACCCTCAAAGCCTTATCTTGAAGACCCACCTATTAAGGGTTTTGGGAGGACAGAATGACAGGGTATATTTGAAAGCCAACCCTTATGAGTGGATGGCCATCAAGGTCATGCCTGTTATGCAATTTGTAAAATACAACAAAAAAGTAACGAGGCAGAGCCAGACCCAGACCCAGGTAGACAGATCTCTTCTCTCTCAGTAGACCACTGAAGAGCAAATAAATAACATCTTTAAAGTTATATTTAAGCTCAGCAATAGAACTGCAGATCTTCTGTAATAGTAGGAGTAGCAGTGGAAGTGATAATAAATGGCTAACATTTATTGATCACTTTCTCTGGTCCAGGTATGGAGATAAGCATTTTGCATTTATTATCTCTTCTAATGGTGCAAGGAGAGTAAGAAAAAGTAAAATTAAGAAAACGTGAAGTTGGAAAAAAACCAGCACTGAGCGCACAATGTGCACTATCATCCCCAAAAGTTCTTTAAATACGAGCAATTTTTGAGACCCATTCCTAGAGGTTTGGTGTCTTCTACAGCCCTTTGGGTCCCTTCAGACCACAGTTATCTAATCTCCCCCTTCTCAGCAGGAAAGCCCAGGACCTCCCCTGCCCCAGTGGCAGCGTTAAGAATTGTCTTGGACGTGCTGGAATTTTACCCAGTAAGCAAGATGCCCATATAACAACAATAACAGCAACAACAAAACAAACCTTCTGGTTAAATATGTAAAAAAGTAAAGGAAATGCAGAACAATACATTCAGTAGGTGTAGCTTAGAGTGTATCTTTTTGGAAAGCGAAGGTATTTCTTTCATCCCCCCCGATTGCTCTATCAAGACTTCCATAAACTCAGAATATGAAATGTGTCCAATAAACGAGGACACTGGGGTGAGAGGTGCAGCCCCATTTTCCTCTGTGCCTGGGTGCAGAAGGAAATAATGCTAGTTCAGCCGTTTGCCGCAGGGCTGGTGTTATTCATAAAGAGCCGGCTGGGCAAGGTTGGCGCTGGAGCACGGGAGAGGAGAGAGGTTTTGTCTTCATGAGTGTGAATACAGATGTGTGCGCCTGTGCAGTCAGCGTTTAGCGTTTGAAAGGCGAATTCAAGATCCTGGGGAGGGGGTGGGGAATACCATCATCATTCACGTTTAAGTACATGTCACTTGTGTTGGTAACATATCCTTCTAGCATTGTACCTGTATAGCATTCATTTGGGAGTGGGGAAGAAATGGCGATTTGGGAGTGGGTGCTGCAATCACTGGTGAGTGACCCGACGCTGCGGTTGACGGAGGACCGAAAACTGGCAAAAGCGGAGGCGGGAGCCGAGCCGGGAACGCAAGCCTATTCACAGAATCCCAGCGCCTGCCGACGACTCCTCGGGGACCTCCAGCCCGCCGGCTGCTGCGGCGCCGTGCGCCTTCTCCTCCCCTGCCCCGCCGGGCGCTGGGTGTGGTGCGGGGTTGGGACTGGCAGGGACCCTCGGGCTGGGCGGGCCGGAGCAGCCCGTTTCCCCCGCCCCTCCCCTGCGGATCCCGAGGGGTGAGGGCGCGTCCGGGCTGGAGGGGGCGCTCGCGCCCAGGAGCCGGGCGCCGCAGGTGCCGCGTTACCTCCACCTCCGCGGGGGGAGAGGGGGCGGGACTGCGGGGGGCCGAGGAGGCGAGGAGGCGAGGAGGCGGAGGAGAGCCCCAGGAAGAGGGAGATCGGCTCGCCTAGCCCTAGAGCGCGGCCGGCTCGCCGGGTTGGGACCCGAGCTCGCGGCTTCCGGAAGGCGCGGAGGTCGGATAAAGACGTCCCGGGCGCCTGGGGAGCAGCGGGGTCTGCACGCACTGCCCGCACCTTCGGCACAGCGGTCCGTGGGGCTCGGAGGCGGCCGGCGAGGTGCGGCACCCGCTCCGCCTCCAGCCGCGGCGGCGCGGAGCAGCGGAGAGCGGAGGAGAGCTGCGGGCTCGGCCGCCGGAGCCCGGGCCGTGGAGTCGATGAGCGGTGGCGGCTGAGGGCCCCGGCCGGCCTTTGCCCGCCGCCTTGCCGGCGCCCTAGCAGGGCCGCAGAGCCCAGGGCGCGGGGTCTGGGCCAGTGACATGGGGGCGGACTGAGGTGCCCGGGGCAGCCGAGCGCTCTCTCTCCAGCCGCGGGCCCTGCTCGGAGGCGGCGGCGGGCGCCTGGCCCGGCGCGCTCTGCTCGGGGCACCCGCGGAAGCCTCCGCCGCGCTCTATGCGCCTCTGTGGACGCCTCGGGCCCGGGCCATGGCGATAGACCGGCGGCGCGAGGCGGCGGGCGGCGGGCCTGGGAGGCAGCCACCCCTGGGAGAGGAGAACGGCTCTCTGCCGCCTGGGGACGCGGCTTCCTCGGTGCCCCTCGGGGGACGCGCGGGCCACGGCAGCGGCGGGGAGATCCAACCGTTGCCCTCCCCGCATCCCGCCGGCGGCGGTCCGCACCCGAGCTGCTGCTCCGCGGCGGCGGCGGCCCCGAGCCTCTTGTTGCTGGACTACGATGGGTCGGTGCTGCCTTTCCTTGGGGGCCTGGGCGGGGGCTACCAGAAGACCCTCGTGCTCCTCACCTGGATCCCCGCGCTATTTATCGGCTTCAGCCAGTTCTCGGACTCCTTCCTTTTGGACCAGCCGAACTTCTGGTGCCGCGAGGCCGGCAAAGGCGCCGAGCTGGCGGGAGTCACCGCCACTGGCCGGTGGGGAGCCGAGGATTTGGTCAACTGGACTAGCCCGCCGACCACCTTCTTGTCCACTGCCGCCTCGGGGTCCGCCGGCCACCTCAGCAACTGGAGCGGAGCGGACAGGGGTGACACGCCACCTCTACGGTCCCCTCCGGACAAGGGGGACAACGCCTCTAACTGCGACTGCCACGCATGGGACTATGGTATCCGCACAGGCCTCGTCCAAAACGTGGTCAGCAAGGTAAGGGCCGCGACCGACCAGGCCCCGATATCCTTCTCCTGAGCTTTTCCCCTCCTAGGTGCCCTCCACCCTTCCCTCCGTCCCTCTCCTTACATCCGAGGTCTAAGCCCGAGGCAGCCCGGGAGGAAGTCACTAAAGTGATGCTAGTCTGTATGTACAGGCATCTCGAATTGGCTTAATCACCTCCCGTCCTCTAAAGAAGATACATTTACTTGGGTGTGAAACGAGAGCTTTTTCGGGTCCCCCGCAGTGACACTGCCTCCCAACTTTAAGGGGGCACCATAGCCTTTCCTAGTTTGCACCCAAACTCCTGTCCCAGTGCACATAGGGGAAGAGCACCCCTCCACCTAAGAAGACTAGAGCTTTTTCTGCCACCCTTCTAACTATCACCCTCATTAGGGAAGGGTGGCCTGCGGAGGGTAAGTCCTCTGACCTGTCACCAAGCCTGCTCCGGAGGACCTGCCTCATTCAAGGTCTGCTGGCCGGTGCCAGGCCCAGGGCTCTGCTTTTCTGCCTGGCTAGTTGTCCCTGTGTCTCCCATAAAGAAATGTCTATCTGTAAGCATAGTGCCCTATTCCCAGATACCTCAGCCATCTCCCACTTGCTTTGGGAACAGACTAAAGCCAACTGAAGAACCGAAGTTGTAGCCCAAGAAGCAAAGAGCTTTTGAAAATTACCTTCCCCCCTCCCCAGGCTCAGCCTATTCCAAGGTGGGCATAGTTGGCTTTAGACGTTGCCACCCCAACGTTCTCTCCATTGATTTCTCAGGACTTTAGTAGACATCACTGGAGTGTAGGAAGAATGCTGAGAATGTGTTGGTGCCCCAGGACCACCGCCGCTGCTACATAGCGGCTTCTTTTGTTTGAGGTGCTGAGACCCTGGTCAGCTTTAGCTGAACTTCCAGCTCACTACCAGTCTAGCGGAGCCCCCCTAGCAGAGGTATTGTATTGTGTGGAACTGAGCGGGAGTGGGGAGTGTATGGTGAGAGCTGTGTGGCCAGCGTAAAAATGGAGAGTGGGCAATGTCAGAAAATCAGTGCCCAAGACATCTATAATTTTCTGGATTTCTTAACATATAGGAGACATCTTATGCCAGTTTGACAAGCAATTTGTGGTTTTTGCCCCTTCTGTGTTTTAAATAACTAACTTGCATTTCAGAGTAAACCTTCAGAGCAGACCTTTTCGTCTTCTGGGCGGCTCTAGGCAGAGTTCTAAATAATTTGTTTAAATGTGAGACTGACATTTAACAGTTGATGATAATCAGTGTGCATATATTTTTCCCAAATGCATGTTAGTAAACAGTTGTAGCTCACAGATATGTAAGATGAAGCTCTGACATCATCATAACCCTTGTTTTAATCTCAGCAAGAAGTGATCTGTCCCATAGGAGCTGTCTGGATTAGCGGTGAAATAGGGAAGGTCTTTCCAGTTTAATTCACCCTGACACCCCCACCTCTGCCCCAACTCAGGCTGGCCTTCCCGAAGGGGTTTCTGTGACTGTTTCCCATTGATGGAGGGCAGTATTTGTTTTTGTTTTTTTTTTACCAGTATGGAAAAGTTAAGAACAATGACTACAGTGCCTATTTTAATACTCTGTATTTCTGTGAAAATAAGGATTTGACAACATTTTCAAATCTTTTAAGCCCATTTTTAAAGTAGAGGAACAGTAATATAGATCAAAGCAAATGTGGGCGGAGGGTGCTCTGTCCTGGGATCAGAGAGGAAGGAAACTTAAAAGTTAGGAGGGGCACGGACTATCATCATCATAGCGGTAGGGACTTAGGAACAGCTATTCACACTCTGCCATGGATGATGGTAGGAGAGAACTAAAATAGTTCATGAAGACAGGCTATGGAGGCATATTGAGGAGCTGGAAAAATTTTCTTCATTAGCACTTGAGAGGGTCAGAGATAGCACTAACGTGTGCAGTATGTCCGAGGGGTGCTAGGTGAGTCACAGTTACGTATAGCTGACAAGGCAAGCCTGGGAGGAGAAGACTTTGGGACAACAGAGACACATTTTCTTGTAAGATAAAAACTAGAAGGGACATATCAATTTTCACACACAAATAAGATCTAAATAAAGGACAGTCCTTCCACAGTGTTCTGTTCCATAACCAATGCTTTAAAGAGCTCTTGAAGCATATTTTGGCATGTACAAAGAGTTTCTCCTCTTGTCTGTGCACGTTGGATACACTGTCAGATGGACAAATGTGGAATTTACCGGGTGCTGATTTCTAGGGGTCAGGTGCCTGTCAGCTTTATAAGTAGAAGCAAAAGTAGAAGGTTTGCCTTCTGTCAGTGAATGAAAGTTCAGGGTCTGAGAGGTTGCCTTTCGTACCCTCTTCCCTGACACCATCCCACTTGCAGATGGGCCTCACACAATGGCTTTGTCATTAGACTTCCTTCAGCATATACAAGGGGGGACCAAAAACTCCCTGGAATTTATTTAAAAAAATTGTTTATTGTTACATGTTTGAGCTTTAGTCAACTTCAAAGTTCTCTCCATTTGATGCAATACACCTATGGAGACTTTTCCCACTGCTCAAAACAGTTTTTGAACTTGACAATTTTGATGCCTTTTAGTGCTTCTGCCATTTTTTTTGTTTCATCTCTTCCACAAAAAAGTCACTCAGATCAGGTGAATAGGGAGTGTGGGGCCCAGGGGTCCTGCTGTTTTTGGTCAAAAACTGCTGGACACTTAGTGTGGCATGGACAGGTGCACTAAAAAATCACCCACCATGAAATGGGCAAACACATTGAAAGAGTCTTCCAAAAAATTCACTGAAGCTGAATGCAGCCTCTCACAACAACGCCAGCTGGTACACTGATATAGATGGGTTCCTAGAACACTCACCTAGCAGGAGAAGCCTGTATTACAAGGGGCCTGCCCTCCAGAAGATCATTCTGTTTTTCGGGGGTCCCTCTTCATATGTGCTCCTGCAGTATACACCTTATTCAGTCCTTAGGTGTTAGATGGGGAGGGGGATACTGAAGAACGGGTAAGAATATATATTATTATATTTATATAATATTATAAGTATACATTATATTACGAACATGTTAATATATATTATGTGTTGTATTATATATTAAATAGCCTATTATTTATGCTATAATAGCACCATTATGCTATAATGGGATTCTAGTTAGAATCCCATGTTACTGTAGTTAAAAGGGATCTTCAGGCCAACAAGTCTCTCTCCCATCCTGAATAAAATCTGGGGTGTGGATGTCCCTTCCAGAATAGGAAGGGAGCCCCCCTTAGCCAGACAGCTGACTCTGTAGTTGTTCTTTCTTGCAGAAAGGCATGTTTTTTGGTGACTATAAGTAGCGCTATCTCATGCCTGCTTGTGCCCTTTGCTCCTCTGAATGATTCTTTTTCCTTCATATAGTATATGTTCAGATGTTTGAGGATGCCCAAGTATGTAGTTTCTCTTCAGGCTCAGTAATCACCAGCTGCTTCAGCCGTTTCCGTACATGACAAAGTTTTCTGTACAGACTGCTCCACTTGACACGTGTCTCTCAAGCATGGCACCCAGAACACAGCCCAGCAGGCCCTGTGTCTTCTAATCAAAACTGAGGAAGAGTGGACACTGCTTCCATGAACAAGCCTAGCGTTGATGAGTCAAACCTCTTAGTAGACACGACATGCTTCTAAATAGTATGTCGAGACCACAGTCACCAAACCTTTCTGGGATTATGCTATGTCAGGGCTTTCTCATCCTATGCTTGTGTGACATGGTGCTCTATATGTAAGATTCACCTTAATAATTTGGGGTTATTAGACCTCTTCTGTTAGGATCTTTTTTTCTGTTTATGTCTTGGTCCTTGGTATTTGTTATCTGTTCCAGAATTCGTAGTCCCTCAAAATAATACCAACCTTCTTTTGTGCAGCCCTATAAAATTTTCAAAATACTTTGACATATATGTCTTTTCATTAAGAGTATTTAGTAATCCAAGACCAGTCTTAAAACACTGAGCATTATCTTGTAATTAAAATCAGTTGACACACACTTGGGTGGGCCAGGTGTTCTTTGCCTGAGCCTGGTGTTCAACTTCCTGATGACATATGTTGCTCTCTATTTTATTTCCCAGCCATGTTGAAAGGTATTGTGAGTCCCTTCCTGAAAATAAGAATCGAATAAATACCTGCACAGTCACTCAGAGGGCAGCTATAGGGGAACTGAGGCCGGGAAGTTTGGGAGCCCTGCTCACCCTGCCTCCCTGACCCATACCAGCATTCATTCCCTGTGCAACCCAGAGATCAGGTTCTGCTGAGATTTTCCTCAACGAGGTTAAAAAAAAAAAACTCCACTGATGTAAAAATATTTCTCTTAATAACTTGCATAGTTTATTCTGCATTATTCTGAGTGAATTCTCGTTGGATTCTAATACTCATCACTTCTGTGAAAATGCCTAGAATTTTGCAAAAAAAACCCCAAAAATGTCAGCTAAACTCTCTAAGCTCCATTTTTTCCCCATATATCAAGCTTGGGATGCTTGTCTATTTCCAGTCTTCTGATATTTCTTCTGTTTTCCATAAATTCTCAAAGGTTGCTGGCTTTTACCCTGTTAGGACAACCAAGAGTTATTTAAATATCCTGAGAAGTAATTTGTATTCTTTTTCTATTACTCAAGACTAGAAATTGACTTAGGACAATTTAATTGAGATTAAAAATAATTACAATTTCACTGCAGTAGTAATATTTTAAAAAGAACCCACTCTTTCATCAGTCCAGTGGTTTTTTAATTTCATCCAGTGTATACAACACAGCAGTGAACATATTCGTGCATGTCTGTCTTTAAAAGTTGAGTAATAAATAATGCGTGCACGTGGTACTGAAAGCAGACAGGAAAGCAACGTTTCTTGTCATCTCTGCCTCCAGTTTCCCTCCTCAGAAGCAAATGGTTATCAGTTTCTTATGTGTCCTTCCAGAATATTCTAAGTATGTTTTCATTTATATATTTTCTCTCAGAACCAGTAACATTATGTACTCTGTTCTATGCTCCCCTTTTTTGCCTGTATTGGGGATGGATGCATATTAGTACATAGAGAGCCCCAGATTCTTTTCTGTTTCTGCACAGCATTGTATGACTGGGCCATAATTTATTTAATTAGTCACCTACTGAGGGGGCATTTAGGTTGTTTCCATTCTTTGCAATCACACACTATATAATAAAATCTTGGCACAAATGAAATTTTTAGAAGTGGAGGGTCAAAGTGGGCTGCATTTTTATTTTGATAGGTGTTGCCAAAGTGCCCTGTACAGAGATCTCAATACCAGTTTACTCTCTTGGTGTGAGAGGTTCTCTTTCTTCCCATCTTTCCTGAGTCAGGGAGTTAACCATACTTTCACATGTCTCCGGGTTGGATATGTGTGAAGTGATGTTTGGTTATCATTATGACTTATATGTCTTGTCACGAGAAGGGTAGACATCTCCCTGAAATTGTTGGGGCTGTTGTGTTTTCTTGTCTTTGAGCTGTCTCTGCATGTCCTTTGGCTTTATGTGTGTGTGTGTTTGGGGACACGTTATTTCCTTACTGATTTATAGAACAACTGCATGCATCAAATAAATTAACCCTTTTGGATGTCTTATAAATTTTATTTCCAGTTTGTTTGTCTTTTGAATGAGTTTATAGTGCTTTTGTTGGGCAGAAACTTTTGGTTTGGATAGTGTCAAATGAACTAAACTTTTTTTTTTATAGTTACTGGGTTTTGCGTTAGATTTAGGGCTTCCCTAATCCTGGAGCATTAGGGAAAATATTCCACGTTTTCCTACCCATATTTTCTTCTAGTAGTTTTATGATCTTAATACTTCTTTAATTTGGTGTTGGAGGGGTCAGTTTTGCTTTTATTGAACTCTTAGGGTAAACTGCTAGAAAGGGGAGTAAATACTAGGCAAGAGGATATAGCCAGCATTTCATGCAGGCTTTCACTTGCTCGTAACAATATCCTAAGCCTTGATTTTGTCAGTGGCCCTCACTGATGGAAAGACTGAAAACTGAACTGTTAAACATTTCTTTCCTCTCCTTTCAGAACACAGCACTTGTCCACATGCGTGGGTCTAACCTTTCCCTTCATCTTCTTGTTCTGGACTAGCTGCAAAACATCTTTTTTCTTTGCTTTTTCTTTTTTTTTCAGTCTTTAGCATTTTTTGCAGGACTCAATTCATTTTGGCCATTAGTCCAAGGTAGAATTGAATCAAAAGTTAATGTCATTTAAAAGCACGTTGGATTCTCTGCATGTCAGTCCTGGCATGGCTGTAAGCCAGTGGTGCGCTGGAGCCAGGCGTGCCTTTGCCGACCCTGCACCAGTGTGCACATCCGTGTCCAGCTGCACATTCAGGAGCAGCATTTTGGTGGTTTGGAGCAGGCCATGACAGGGACACTTACACCATGGAAATTGGCACAATTTTGTTTTTAAATTTAATCAGAAAGCCAGTTGTTAAGCAATTATCACTCCACTGAGCCTGACCCTGGGCTACCACTTTCCTTTTTTTTTTTTAAGTCTTTTTTTCTCTCCTTCCTTTCATAGATATGAATGCCCATTCTGAGTTAAGCATTGTGCTGTGCATTGGGGATAGGTGGAAATAGATAGTTCAGTTCCCATAGAGCCTATAATAATGAGGGAGGTACACCTTAACAAATTAAATAATAACCTTTTAATTACCAACAGTTAAATGTATGGAAAGATGGGAAAATGAATGACTGGAAGAGCCAGGGTTGGACTTACTGGTCTCTGAGAGAAGCTAACATCTGGTATGAGATCTGAGGTGGGAGAGGGAGGCAAAAGGTGTGTGTGTGTGTGTGTGTGTTCCAGAGAGGGAACAGCATGTTCAAGGGCCCTGTGGCATGCAGGAGCCTGGAATTGATAGCATGCTGTGTGGCTGGGAACATGGGAAGGGGATGGCTGATAAAAACATAAGCCATGAGACGAACTCAGCCAGCTGAGGGGATGAATTAGGAATGCAGGGCAGCGAAGGAGAACATGTGGGTTGAGAGGAGGATCTAGGACCCAGCCCTGTGCCTGCAGTGGAGAGTTGGTGCCCTGCAGGTAGGTGAAGAGGAGGGAGGAGGGAATTTGAGAGAGGGAGAGGTAGCCTGACCAAAGTTTCCGTGGAAAACTGGGCCTTTTCGTGCTGCTGAAAGGAGATGACCTGGCCCCAGGTGAGGGTGGTTCTGAGCAGGAGCTGCGGAAAATCGCTCTGGAGCTGCAGGTCCAGGCCAGACTTGGGCAAGTAGGCCTGGAAGCCATTTCCAGATCTGTTGACAGGAAACAGCAGTGGCCGCTAGAGTGTCCTAGTTTTTCAATTGCCCTCCTGCTCAAAAGCGGAGAATGCTAATTAAATTTCCACAAGGCTGAAAGACCCTGACATGGGAAACCATTGGTCTAGAATTTATTTTCATTCAACCAGCTTGACCTTTGCCAAATGCCTAGTGTAGGTGAAAGATCGCCTTGGTCACAGCTGACATGTAATCTAGTCCAAACTCCTCAGTTTCTAGATGAGAAGACTGAGGCTTGCAGGGGAGAGGGTTTTTGACTTGTCCAAAGCCACCAGAATTAGGGTAAGAACCCCATTTTCCTCACCCTGCGGGGCATTCTTGCCTCTGCCTGCAAGTGGCCCCAGCAGAGGAGAGGGCCAGGAAGCACTGGCGGGGCTCCGGCTCGTTCTCCTTGGGTTGTTCCTTCTAACTGGCCTAGCAGAGATGGTCTCCTGCCTGAGGATGGTCACACCTCCCTCTAAGCCTTGGTTAGTGCCAGTTGAGGTGTAGTTGGTTATACTGTACCTTCATAAGGGTGGGCTTGAGCAAACCACCTCTCTAGGCAGATTTCTCTTATCTCTTCTCCTTCTGCCTTCATTTCCTACTTGCCTAGAACTCCCTTTCTTCCTTCCTTTAGCCAGGTAGTTCCTGTTCATCCTTCAGATCAGCTCAGCCCTCATCTGGCACTCCCAGCACCCATCTGCCCCTTTGTCACAGCACTCACTATGTGGTGATTAGAATGGTGTGTGTCTATCCCCCACTGGAGGTGTGTTTTATCGGTCTTTTGCCTACAGTGTCTTCACCAAAGGATGTCTGAGCTCACCTGGTCTTGAAGTTACGGAAAGAGTGGGGTTTTTAGTTTGGCAGTTTGGGGTTCAAGTCTTGTCTGAGCTGCTCATGACCAATTTACCTTTGAGTGCTGCAGGAACCTCATCAACAAAGTGGGTCATTGTTCACCTTACATGGAAGGCTGTCCTGAGGCTAGAATGGGAACAGCTGGGAGAACCCTCCCTTCAGGAGCCTGGCAAACAGGAGGCACCTGGGAAATCTCAGCTCCTTTTTCCTCCATCCACAGGGAAGGACTGGCTGAATAAGCCATTTGAGAAATGCTTCAATGGGGAGGAACTGATAGGCCACACCTGGAAGGGTGATTATTTCTTGGGAGCTCTGAAGAGTCTGTCACCTTTCCAAACTGACCTACAGGGGTTTGCCTACAAGATTCTATGTTTTCAGAGCTCTAATCGGAAAACAAAACAGGTCACCAGCCACAGGGCTAAGAGAGGATCTGAAAAAGAAAGGACTTTCCCCGGGGGGTGAGGGGGGGGATTGGGGGTACAACCAAGGCCCTGAGGATGTGAGATCTCAATTGTTTAGAAGTCGGGTTAGCTGTGCCAGGTGAAAACCCATCAGAGAGAAAGTGGAATTTTAGAGTTGATGGTAACCTTGAGCTATAGTAGCAGGAATCAGAGAGCTAACTTCAAGGGGATCAGAGCCCCTTATAGAGCTGCCCTGTCCTGCCTGGAGTGTTAGTCTTGCTGAGGTTTTGTGGGAGAGCGTTGACTCAGTAGTCCTCGGACTTTGCTCTTCGGTGAGTTGGGATTTAGTAGTTTGATTCTTTCATTTGTTCAGTATTTACTCAATGCTTGTCATTATCCATAGGCATACCTCCCTCCCAACAGTGACCTGCAGATGGACAAGACCTACATTTTTAGGGAAGGGGGCAGTGTTTATTGACTGACTGAAGTCCAGGCCATGCATTTGCATAGTATTATGTACACCACCCAGCCTCTCTTCTTAGAACTCTTGGTTCCAAGTAAAGAAAAACAAATTTCAAGCTACATTAACAAAATGGAAAATAAATTTATTGGGAAGATGCAGGGATGATGGCTCAGGGAACCCAGGATGGGGTCTGAGACCAGAAAATGTGCAGTTAGGGAGCATCTTTCAGGAGCCCTGCTGCCACCTACGTCCTGTCAGAAGCCACATCTGCTCTCATCCCCTTCTCCAGAAGCTGGCTTCCTTCCCCCTCCAGACTGGCTTTGTCTGGGCTTTTGCTCACTGGTCCCTGGTCAAGCAATGGCCAGCACAGAGGCCAATATTCCTCTGTCCACCTACAGGTTCCTGGACATGTAGCTAATGTCCAGCTTGGGTTGGGGTGGGGAAAGGCAGTGGGTTGGGGACCCAAGGCTGTGTGTGAACGTAGGGAGGTAGGGCCCCTTCAAACCATGTGACAGGGCTGTTCTTTGTTGGGATGTAAGGGGCTTGGGATCTTTTTGGCAGTTAATCAAGAATAATTGAACATTGATAGTTTGACCATTAAATGCTTTAAACAAAGTATTCATTTTCTTCCCGAGGACTCAGAATGTGACTTACCTGGCTACTTAAGTCTCAGTCCTAAGTGTAGCAAGGAATTAGCAAGAATACCCCTCCTGAGGTTTATTTTCTGGAAATAGTTAGAGATGGCCTTGGTCGTTAGACCCAGACCACTGAGGGAGCTTGGAACAAGCCCTAGGGCAACCACTGAAACAGTTTGCGCACTCACTCCCACCCCTGCCCACACAGGTTTCCAAACCTTTCTTCTGTTCAGGACCAGCTGCTAGCTTGTAGGACCCAGTGTGAAATGAAAATACAGAGCCCTTTGTTCCACAACTATCACAAAGATTAAGACGGTGACAGCAACATTAAGCCAGATGTGTGGCCCTCCTGAACTGGGCCCTGCTTCTGGTGACCTCGGCCTTTCACAAAGCTGGTTGTCCCTGCTGCAGAGCTAAGCAAGGGTTCCTCAAGCTGGCCAAGTTTTTCTTCCCTACTTCTCAATGCCTCTGGTGCTTCTCTAGTCCTTTGTTGTGTTTGGTACCTTTCTAGGTTTCTTGTAGTAAGAGTGACGTGTACCTTTTATGGGCCTATTTTTCTCAGGGAACATTATCACAAAGGCCTAAGCAATTTTATTTTACATGTTAGTCAGCTCAAAGAAGCCAGAGTGCCTTCTTACATTTGAAAATGCTGCTCCAGAGGCGAGACAGTTTGTGTACTTATCGGAGCAGTGAACCAAAGAGCTGAGTCATAGGAGCGTGTGGTAAAGAATGTTAAGTCATTAGGAACGCTAGTTAAGTGTTCGTTGGCCTTTTTTATTTTTTTAAATATGAAGAAGGGTCAGTCCTTTGTATAATTTAATTCTACTAGGTAATAGTTATACTGTATTTCATAGTATCACTTAAAGAACACGTGCAAAGGAGATGATGCTGGCATAAAGCAGCCGCAAGCATCCCAGTGCTCATATTAAATTATGGATGGGTTATGCACTCAGCATCACAATTTCCACTATAGGGTGTTTCCTCTCAGATTAGATTAGAGGCTACTGTTTCAGTGTGTTTAAAAGATGGTTTACAAATGGGGCACCCTGACTGCTACACACTGAGGAACTCCACTGTTCTCAAGTAGATGGACATGAGTGCTTATAGTTAACGCAAAGTTTTTTTGTCCTACTTAAAAATTTTAAATTGTGATAGAATGGACATAACATGAAATTTACCATCTCAGCCATTTTTAACCACGCGGTTCAGTAGCAGTAAGTACGCCACATTGTTGGGCAAACATCACCACCCTCCATCCACAGAACTTTTTCATTTTCCCAAACCGGAACCCTGCTCTCCCCACACTGCACTCCCCCAGCCCCAACAGCCACTGTTCTGCTCCATCTCTGTGGGTTTGCTGCTCTAGGAACCTGGCATAAGTATGTTTTACAATATTTGTTCTTTTATGTCTGGCTTATTTTACTGGACGTAATGTCCTCAAGGTTCATCATCCATGTTGTAGCACGTGTCAGAATTCCCTTCCTTTTTAAGGCAGAACCATATTCCATTGCATAGATAAGCCACATTTTGTTCATCCATTCATCCGTCAGTGGACACCTTTTGGCTGTTGTGAAAATGCTGCTATAAACATAGCATTATCCTTCTTTTTAAGGAAGCCCCATGTCCCTTGTCTACATACAGCCCCATGTCCCTTGTCTCCCCATGTCCCTTGTCTCCCCTGCCAGAGGTGACTTCTGCAGCCACTTGGGTAGTGCCTGACCCTGGTTTTTCTCTCAGACATCTGCTCTGTGACAGACCTTCTGCCCTGCCGTGGGTGGGTGACACAAATGGATAGAAGACTGTCTTGGCCCTGCAGAAGGAGCTAGTGGTGTAGCCAAGACATTTGGTAAATGGAGGGTGGATTTCGGGGCAGTGTGAGATGAACTGGGCTGAGAGTGTGAGGGGCTGGGAGCTGAGGTGTGGGGAGAGCAGGTGCACATCCTGAGGAGCACCCACCATCAGGCCGGCAGGGGTCAGGGTGCTGTGAGCCGGCCCCAAATAGGGCTGGTTTTGCACCATCCTGCAAGCCAAGGAGAGAGGCCTCAGAAGGAGCCAACCCTGCTGACACCTTGACCTTGGACTCCCAGACTCCAGAAGCGCGAGAAATAAATGTCTGTAATGTGTGCTTCAGCAGCCCCAGCTGACTGATAGGCCTGAGAGCTGCCTTAAGGGGCTGAGTGACTGAGGATTCATGCAGGAGACTGGGAGAGAGGAGCAGCCTTGAGGCAGAGGGGAAATCAAGAGAAAGCAGCACTGCCTGTGCTAAGGAGAGGGTATCGAGTACTGACCGGTCACTGCCAAGGCCACACAGAGGCCAGCTGAAATCACAGAAGCAGTCCTGAGGGACCTGGCATCAGGCAAGCCTGACAACTCCTGAGGCACGAAATCATGTGGCCCGGTGACGCAGGGACGCCGGGCACAGCTGGTGCTCTCCTGGAGACAGGCAGAGAGGGAGAGGGCAGCAGCCGCTTCCCCGGCACGATTGCGAGGGTTTGTCGGGGTGGTGTTCCAGAAGACCCAGACTAACCTGTGTGCTGCGGGCCCCCTGGGGTCAGGGTGGCAGGGGCAGGCTGGAGAGGGAGAGGCTGAGGTCTGCTGCTCGTGTCCTGAGGACACAGCAGGGCCAGGCTCCAAGTCCTTGGGCAGACATGAGCCTGAGGCTGAAGCACTTCCCCCCTGGGTCTCTTCTGTCGCCTCTGGGTTGAGAAACCTCAGACACCTCACAGTCTCCTGGGTGACACATCCAACTGACCGGACTTGTGGGGTTGGGTACCAGGTACTCCTACAGATCCCTGCCCCTCTGTACCCGGCCCCTCCTAGCATTTGTCAGCTCCTTGGCAGATGGGGCCCTTTCTCAATCCTTTCCAGTCCTGACTGCATCCCACGTGGTCTCTGTGTCAGGCCTGCCTGATGCCAGGTCCCTCAGGACTGCTTCATTTGGCCTCTGTGGGGCCTTGGCAGTGACCGGTCAGTCCTCGACACCCTCTACTTAGCACAGGCAGTGCTGCTTTCTCTTGATTTTCCTTCTGTCTCAAGACTGCTCCTCTTCTTCTAGTCTCCTGCATGAATCCTCAGTCACTTACCCCTTTAAGGCAGTCCCCAGATGTATCAGTCAGCTGGGGCTGCTGAACTATGTACCACAGATATTCATTCCTCACACTTCTGGAGTCTGGCAGTCTGCGATCAAGGTGTCGGCAGGGTTGGTTCCTTCTGAGGCCTCTCTCCTTGACTTGTAGGTGGCTGTCTTCTCTCTGTGTCCTCACATGGTCGTCCCTCTGTGTGTGTCTGTGTCCCAATCTCTTCTTACTAGGACACCAGTCATACTGGATTAGGGCCCATCCCAGTGACCTCATTTTACCTCAGTTACCTCTGTAAAGAACATTCTGAGGTACTGGGTATCAGCTCTTCAACATACGAGGGTGTGTGTATGTGTGTGAGGGAGCAATTCAACCGAGTTCCAAGCACACACCCTGAGTATAGCAGCCCCAGATCTTTATCTGTAACCCAGATACTTACTCAAAGCCCTACCCCTGTGTATTTGGGTACCTGCTGGACTGGGATGCTAATCTGGCCTCTGGTCCTATCCACCCCACTCCCCTCGTGAAATTCTAGTGTTTTGGTCCTAAGTAGCTGAGTGGCTGTTTTAACTCCTCTGGTTAAATACCTTTGTGGCTTTCTTTAGCCCTTTGGATGAAGTTGGGCCTGCTTGATGGGTTTTCGAGGTCCCTCATGATGAGCACCATGCCTATCTCCTCTGCAGCTGTTCCCATCACTCCTGCACAGGAACCCTGTGCTCTAACCCTTGGCCAGTTCTCAACACTTGACCTTTGCCAGTGGTGTTCCTTTAGCCCAGAATCCACCTCTCCTTCCTGCCAACTTCCTCAGGTCTTTCCTGACTCTCTGTTCCTCCATTTGAGTCCCCCATCTCTCCTTTCTTGGCCCACATCCAGGACCTGGATCTAGTAGGTGCTCAATTAACATTTCTAGCGTAGTGTAGGTAAAGAGGTGGTGAAGGAGCTGCCACTCTCTTCTGGGTACGGGAAATGGGTTTAATTCTGGAATGACAGGAATAGGAAGAAGAGGACAGATGTCTAAGTCAACTCAGACCTCAAGTCAAAGTAGAGAGCTGCTGAAGACTAAGAAGAGTGATGTGATTTATCTGAAGTAGCAACTAATAAAACTTAAAATCATACTGGGCTATGGAGTACATTGTCTTTACTTTAAGCCACTGTTTTCAGAACTTTAACTCATAAAGCTATTTCTTCCACTGGAAGCTCCATGTTGAACTGGTGGGTCTGAATCTAGGATTGGGGACAGGAGTGGTGGTGTCTGGAACACATAGAGTCACTTGGGGAACCTTTGGAAATATCTGTGGGACCCAGGCACAGTTGTTTAAAAAAAGTTCTATGGATGCTTTCCATGCAGTACAGTTTCCCCCTGGGGTACATTTGGTGCCTGGAAACCATCTTGGTTGTCACAGTGGGGTGGGGGTGCTACTGGCCTCTAGTGGGTAGAGACCTGGGTGCTGCTAAATATCCGGTAATGTGGAGTGAGCAGCTCAAAATGTTGAATGCCAAGTTTGAGTAGTCTTGGTCTAGGCTAATGTAAAGGCCCATTGTATTTTCTAACCACTCCCCATAGCTGGCCAGGGGTCAGCCCGGGAGCCATCAGCGCCTCCGGTCCCCACAGGGGCAGTGTTGGCAGGCAGGCTGAGGAGCTGTGCAAGGGCACTTCGCTGTGCTGGGGAATCACCACTACTCGATCTCCTTGCCTCTGTGAAGAAATGGCTTGCTAAGCATATTAATGGTGTAAACCAACTGTCAGCAGGCACATTTAGTCCACCAGGGGAAGCCTGTTATGAAAGCTGCCTTAGGATATTTGCATATAAATGAATGTTGTTAATGACCACACCATTCATTAAAGTAGGTCCTTTGAACCTCTGCTTAGAATAATGTTTGATTACTTGAAAAGGAAACATTTATTTGGATGTAAAAGGTATTTATGTTAAAAATGCCCCTAATTCTGACTAGGCTTTTCCATAGCTCATTCCTGGTAAGGTGGTCTAGTAGTGTTTTCAGCAGCTGGGCACGAGAAGTCCCGCAGGAGACAGGCACCAAGAGTTAGAGGCCAGAACCACACATACGCAGTGTGTGCGTTTGCTGAGTAACAGGTCGGGGTTCACTGCCCTCTCGGGCACAGGCAGTGTCCTGCAGTGGTCTGAGAGGGACATCGCCAAAGACGACACGTGCGCCTCTGCAGGCAGGCTTGCCAGGTGTTAGCCTGGGCTCCTGACGAGGTGCCCCCTCTGCTAACCCACGCTGACCTCTCCACTGCAATGTTCACAGCACTGGCTGTCTGTCCCACTCACTGGTATTTCTTTCTGAGCGTTTGGCTGATATTCTTGGTGTCCTCCAGTACAGAGCTGTCAAGGGCTACAGATGGTGAGACTTGGAGAGTGCTCTAGGCTGGGCCGAGTGTCTGATCTGGCACTCAGAACTAACTGTCAAGTAGAAGGTGAAGATGCTTTGACAAGTGGCCGCCCAGGGAGAACAGTGGGGCGGAAGAAGGTGGTATGTCTCTGGGGCCCGTCCACAGCTGGGCCGTCTTCAGGGGTGCGTTACGTTGTGAGCCATCAAGCCTGCTATGTTCCAGAGTAGGGTTTTTGACAATTTAATTTTAATAGAAGATTTATTCTTAATCTTTTTCTGGTAAGTCTCATAGGAAGCAACTTTTCAAAAATGAGTATCATCAAGTTTATCAGGGTGTGTTTTTTTATTGTTGTCTTTAGTGTGTCTGCTGATAACATATTTGAATTGAATTGAACCATGGTTCAAGCTGTGGTTTCTCTACTTGATTAATTTTTCATCTGCCATTTTGTTTTTCCCCATTTAAAATTCTAGTTCTTTTGGACAGATTTTAGATAAGCCCTAAATGGAAAGCAAAACTGCCACCTTGGTCATGAATCTCATTTCCAACAGCCACTTTTGGGAAACCTAAATGACCTTGAATAAACAGAATGTAACCAGGGACTTTGAAGACTTGTCATTTATCGTACTGAGAGTAGGTTTTTAAGTCTCCAAAAGGCATTTTTCTTCTTAAGTATGGACAGGCAATGATATACACAGCAATCTTTCTTTGCTGATCTGTTTGAATTTGTGTAGCAAATATAGTGGCGTAATCTCATGTAGTAGTTAAAAATTTAGGCAGGGAAACATCATAGAAGAAAAATCCAGAGCAGTACATAATGTTCAGATGTTTATTGAGCAGATAGCGTGTGCAAAACACTGTACCGGGAGCTGCAGGGCAGAAGGAGCCTAAGAGTTGTTCCTTGAAGAGTGGGTGGTCCTGATAGACAGAGGTGGGCTGAAAGGAAGCCTTGTGGGCAGAGGGGAGCATGAGCCAAAGAACGGAGATGGGAACGGCAGAGTATGAATTGGGAATAACTAGGATGTGGGTTTTCTGATGGGAAAGAGTAAGAGGAAGCATTTGTTTCAGTTAGGAAGAGAGAATGTACAATGTTGTGAAGGGTTTGAAAGCTGGGGGAGGTCCGTTAAGATGCTGTCTGCTACAAATAGCTGAACACCTCAAATCAGATAGAGTGAAAAATACACAGAAAAACTTATGACATTTCTGGAAGCCCAGAGGTAGGATAGGCTGTAGCCCACAGTCGTTTTTGTCTCTCTCCTCGGCCTTGCTCAGCATTGGTTCATTCTAAGGCTGTGTTGGTCAGCTTGAGCTCTCATAACACAAGCATAGACTGGAAGTCTTACGCAACAGACATTTATTTCCTCACAGTCCTGGAGCCTGAAAATCCAAGATCAAGGCATCAGCAAGGTGTGGGTGTGTGTGTGTGTCCCCTAATCTTATAAGGACACAGTCATATTGTGTTGGGGCCACCCCTAATGATCACATTTTAACTTAACTACATATCACCACTCTCAGGTACTGCAGATTTTGAGGGGACACAGTCAACCCATAACAAATGGTGAGTTCTTTATAGTTGCAAGGTAGCTCACCTTAGTGGATTATTTACTACCTCTGTCCCCTGACTTGGAGAAGAGGGAATGAAAAAGGGAACAACAGTCTTCTCCTTTTCCTCTGAGCATGAGTCCTCTCTTATCTGCACCACTTCAGGCCGAATGCCAGTCCCTGACCAACACCACTCACCAGGACATGCTGTGTGCATCAGAGATGGGGCACCTTCCTCCAAGTCATATGAGGTGCAGGGGGCCTGCACAAAACTGGGTTCCAAGGGGAATGGTATGAGGAAGAGGTGCTATAAGTCACCATCACAGCCCCCTGCTCTCTGCAGAGAAGCCCAAACTTTCCCTGGTAGGTGATGGAAACTATTGAAAGGTTTTGAGCAAGGGTGTGGCAATGCGTCCCAGGCACCCTTCATCTCCCAGCTGTGCGTGCTGGCCGCTGTAAGCAGCCTGCTTATTTCACCCTCGCAGCAGGCGGCCCTGTTACCGGCGTCCGATCGGTGAGCAAACAGACTAAGATGCTGAGAAATTGGCCAGGGACACACTGTTAATAATTGGTGAAATCAACATTCTAAAATGCAATACCCCAGCTCCAAAATCTATGCTCTTTCCATAACACAAGCTTCCAGTTTCAAAATACAAAACTGGCTGTGGTGGAGGAGATAAGGGGTAAGAGGGTGATGCTTAGTGCTAGGAGAGAATGGAAAGAGCTTTGCAGGAGCCTGTGCTATTGATATTGAAGTCCTGGGCCCGGTGGTGGTGGTGACATAAAATAGACCACACTCAGAAGGAGGTGGGAGGGCAGAAGCATCAAAGAAGTTCTAATCTGCCCCAGGCCACTTTCCTGGCTTCTGGTGGTTGCTGCAGTCCTTGGTGTTCCTGGGCTTCTGAGGGATTACCCCAGGCCCAGGCCCACAGCCTCACATGCCTTCTCCCCGCATGCCTTCCCTTCATCTTCCCTCCATGTGTGTCTTTGTGCACAGATTCCTGTTGGCTTCAGGCCTGCCCTAATGACCTCATTCTACCTTAATGACCACTGTAAAGATCCTGTCTCCAAATACTGTCACATTCTGAGGCACCAAGGGTTAGGATTTCCCCAGATCTTGTTGAGGGGATGTAACTCAGCACATACCAGAGTTGTTTCAAGGAGAAGGCTCATATGGCAATTCTGCCCTTCAGACCAGTTTAGCAAGAGGAGGGCTCTCCACCCCATTGTGTCTGTTGTAAAATTATGGTTCCGCAAGTGAAGTGGGCTAAAGTGGTTGGAATCCAGGTGGTGACAGAAGGGAGCAGGTAAATGGGAGAGGTGGCTGTGAACAGGGGTAGGAGTGCCTGTGGGCACCCTTCATGAGGGGTGGAGGACGCAAGGACAAGGAGGAAGGGGGAGGAAGGAGGCTGTGACAGGTTCACCTGGCAGAGCATCTTAGGTACATCAAAGCTGAATCCTGACAACAACCCTCCTGAGGAGTGGGCCTGCCTCTGGCTTACTCACAGCGAAGCTGCAGTTCAGAGAGATTATGTAAGTGACATGGCTAATGTGACACAGCCAAGCCAGGTGGCAGAGGCGGCCTGAATTCAGTTCTCGCTGGTGCCTCTGGGAGGGGCTTCTGGAGACCAGCACTGCCTGGAGCTCCATACCAGCAGGATTGCCGTGCCAGCTTCTCTGCTTCCTTCTTATTCAGGAGTGTAGGCCAAGGGTAGGGGACTGTTTTGTTTGCTTTTGATACAGTTACAACAACCTTCTTGCTTTGGACTGACATAGGACCCATTACCATATTTGTTAAGAACCTCGGGCCTTGAAATAACAACTGTGTGAGTTGTTTACTCTCTGTTCTGAGCTGTGGGCCTAGATATCTACTTCTGAAGATGCCTTCCTCCTGAGGTTAATTAATCTGGTTGTTTGGGGTCTTCCATCAGGGACTTGTCCACACTGCTGGCTTCTCCTTCCCCTTTGCCTCCTGCCACCAGAGGGCCAATGGAAGGAGGAAGAGACTGGACATTTCTGCCTCATCTTTAGGAGCCTATTTAAAATAATTTCCCAGATTTTTAAAAATGGAGGTATAATTAACATAGAGTAAAATACACATATGTATTCTAAGTGTGAGTTTAGTGGGTTTTGACTCATAGTACACCCATTAATCGCCACCTAAATTAAGACACAGAGTTTCTGTCACCCTGGTAAATTCCCTCAAACCCATCTCCCACCCACCCACCCCATAGGCAACCAGTGCTTTCATTGTCATCACCACAGCTCAGTTAACCTGGCTCAGAGTGTTCTCCCAATGGGATGCTGCAGTGTGTAGAGCTTCGTGTCTAGTCGCTTTCACTCAGCACCATCGTTGAAATTTGCCCATGTTACTATAAATGAACAACTGTCCCTTTTTTTTGCTCAGCGGTATTCCTTTGTGTGTGTACCACATTTTGTTTACCTCTTTACCTGCTGTGGACATTTGGGTTGTTTCCAGTTTGTGACTGTGGTGCACAGATTGTCATGAAGATTATAATCTGAATTCTGTAAATCCTTTCTACCTCTTATTACCTTCAAGTTCTAATATTTAAAAGTTGATTGACAAGATTAGAGTAGCTAGTGAAAAATCTTGACTTTTTTATAATCTAGGTAAGCTCCCTTCTTTCTCTTTTCTTTTTGGGAGCGGGAAACAGGGTGGCAGGGTGCATGTGGGGGAGGAGGCTACCACCTTTAAGGGGCAGGAATCCGGTACAAGTTTCCCTGCCCTAAAGAGCTACAGCCCCACAGCTGCAGTGAACCACGCCCAGCATGGAGGCCCCAGGAATGGCAGTGGAGGCAGGAGTATGTGTGGGCGGGGAGAAGCCACAGCTAGAAATGGTGTTGTCGGTCAGCTGCTGTCCTGTCACCCAAGGGGAGTTAACCAGGTGTTCTGAGGTTTCATCCTGTCTCCTGTAAACAGGTGAGTGGCTTTGAGCAGCCAGTACTCCTGCCTGTAGCCACCTCCTGCCATGTGGGATCCTCTAGGAGAACCTCCTCCTCTGTTTCCTTCTTTAAGAAGACCTGGGTCAGCCTTGTGAGGGCAGACAGCTCAAGGGTTAAGGACCTGGAGCAAAGCCCCAGACAAAAACAGATGGAGCCTCTCCTATCACTCAGCCCACAGCTGAATGTGGAGAGCAGCACCACCCATTTCCTAGAGGCCCAGGCAAGGGGAGCTCTCTTCTTATGGAACCTGCCCTGCAGGATCCTATTTGTCCCCTGCACTGGGTGCAGGAAGGAATTAGAGGAGTATTTCCCAGCAGGCAGGACTGAGTGCGAGGAGAGTCAGCCCTCCTAAGTTCTCACTGCCTGTCCAAAAACCATAAAGGAAGCAATGAAATGCAGTCGGACATTTCTCATGTTTTTAAATATATGAAAAATGTGGCTTTTAAACAGGATTTTCCCATTTCTCTGTTTACGAATCATTCAGCATTTCATCAGGAAGCGTGTTTATGCTTGCTTGTGCTCGTTTGTGCTCATGCACACTCGTCATCCCGAGTTGAACTGCATTTCTTTTAAGGCAGGGTGGGCAACTGGTGGTGGGCTTCTGTTGAGATAGCAGTGAAGATTGGAGGCCCCACAGCGTTCAGCATAAGTGATACATTTATCATGATGGCTGTTGCAATGACGGAGTTAGCGAATAAATACAGGAGGCAAGTTTACTGGAAGTTCCCCCAACACTTAGGTGTTGTGTGTTTAGAGGACTAGTTATGCACAGCAGCAGGAACGCTTGGTTCCTTTAGGCTTTATTAAAGTAGTCGAATGATTTGGAACAAAGACATTTTAAAAACGAGTTTCAGTGTAGGCTTTTCACAGCCTCACAGTCAACTTTACCTCCGACACTGGGTGTTCTGGAGAAGCCAGGGGGCCTTCAGCAGGGCCAGGCCCTCTGGCAGCAGGTGCTGCTCCCACTGAGGTCCAGGAGCAGAAGTGGGGAGCCCGGCCTGCAGCATAGTGCAGAAGACCCCAAGCTGAATCCCAGCGTTGCCCTGTTACCGCTGTGAAGCTTCCTGGAACCTAATTTGCAAAGTAGAGATGACACTTATTGCATAATCCTGTGGGGATTAAATGAAATGGTCAATGTGCAGGCTCCTTCTCAGCAGAGTGTGCTTTGAGACACACATGTAATATGAGTCCTTATCTGTAGTTGTGTAGACAACTCCTGTGCCTCATACAGCTAACCGCAATTTTCTGACCATTAACTTTAACCTTTAGAACAAGAAGCATGGGAGTTCACAGGGTGCAATTAAGATCAGCCCTGGCAGTGACTGTCTTCATGGCATGTGGCCAGCCAGCTGAGCCATGGACACTCATGGCTGCTCTGTTTTCTCACTTTCAGAACCCTTCTTCCTTTAGCCCTGTATCACACCCAGCTATTCGACATCTCCTGATTTAGGTGTAGTTCCTCGGTGCCCTAAAATGCCTTCTTTCTGAAAATTTTCTTGTTCTCATCCTACTTTCTAAAACACCTGGACAACTAATCTTACCTAAGAGAGTGAAGCGGTTCACACCAGGGTATCAGTGACTGACAGGAATAATCCTCCTTCGGGTTCATCCATATCTTTCAGCCTATTGATCAACACCTGAAGCTATAGGTGGTATATTTTTATATTTCTGACAGCAGCAGCATCAAGCAAAAGCCAAAATAAGGTTTCATTTCAGTTAACATTTTAATTCTATTTAAAAGTTGTTTCTGATAAATTCTCTACTCCGCAGCATGGTATGCAAGGACTCTATAGGATCCGTCCCCTGCTTGTCTCCACCCTGCTCTCTAACTCAGTGTCTGGCCGCAGTGCATGCCCCCTCCCTGCTCCATGGCTCTAGTCTCCTCCAGTGCAAGGATCTGTCTTCTCACCACCCAACCCCCATGCCTGACCAAGGCTGGGAAATGAGAAGAGAAGTCATTGCTAACGTGGACTGAAACAGAACCTTAGGCTCTTCTGTGTTCTCACAGCCCAGTATGTGCACCCACTGTCGCAGCCCATTACTTCTCAGTCCTGTTAGTCCTGACGCACGGCCTGTTCTCTGCACTTGCACCCTGACCTCAAGAGTGAAGACTGCACTTTCTGCACTGCTGCTTCCCAGGGGCCTGGCACTCAGTAGGTGGCCAAACGGCCATTACACACCGAAGCTGTGCCGTTCTCTACAATATGTGCACGAGGTCCCCGAGGCCTGGACCAGGATGCTGGCTGTTGGCCAGTGACACAGAGGGAGAAAACCATTTTGCAGAAGGACAGAACTTGGGGTCACCTGCCTTGACCATTGTGTGAAGCGGAGGGCACAGGTTGAGGGGGCAGGTAACCGTGTGAGGTAGGAAGTTATGGTTACTCCTCCCTTTTTGTGAGCAACATCTCCTGTACTGTTCCATTCAGAGGCAACTCTGAGAAGAAAGGGTGTCTCGTGACAAGGAATAGTCTCTCTAACAGAGAGAAGATGCTGTACAGAGAGTTCTGGACTGTGGAAAAGATTTTCTTGAGATTATATTCCTTTAGACTGAGAATATACAGGAAGGAAGTGCTTGCTGTAATACCTTCTGCTAAGACACAGGTGGCAAACACAAGGCCCATGGGCCGAATCCTGCCCTCCACCTTGTTTTATCCGGCCCAGCACCTTATTTCTACCCAGTAGCAGCACCAAGTTCTCACTTAACTGTTCAGGGGTAGTTACATTTATACAGTCCTAAAGTTACATTTGGCCCTTTGAAGGCAGCTGCAAGGCTGATGTGGCCCCTGGTGAAAATGAGTTTGACACCCTCGCCTTACACAGAGGAGAAAGAGTGAAGGATGTTTAATGGGAGAACTGGTTGTCCTGTGAAAAGCTTTGTCAAGTCTGCTCTGTTGAATCAGTGGTTAGTGGGGAGCATTATTTTGGATTGTCTGTGAACTGTACCTTTGCAGAGCATGCCATAGGGCCAGGATAGAATTCAGGTGCCCTGGCTTAGCTAAGCAAGACCAAGCCCATGGAATCACAAATACTGATTGCACTTAATATTGTACTATAGCTGAAGGACTATGGTTTTCAAAAAAACCATCAGACGCAAAACAACTGCTTATCATGTTCCTTGTAAGGGGCTTCCCCACTGGTTCCTAAGTGCTCTGATTCCAAATCCATCAGCAACAGGAGTACGTCTTCTCTGCAGCTAGTCGTCTGAGACCCGCCACCAGTATGAAGTCCTGGATCATTCTCCAACCTGGAGGGTAGGGGGCAGTGGAGCAGAGCTGGCGGTCTGCTTTGCAGACTATCTGAGGACCCTGACTTGGTGACATTGCAGCTACTTTGGCTTCAGAGGGTCTCTGCCCTTTCCTCTCTCTTTTTGCTGGGTTTCAAATTGTGTAGTATATTCTCTGTTTCGATTTCCCACACATCTGGCCAGGCCCTCTGTAGGTTGCTGGGGCCTGTCCTCAGGAGAATTGGTCCACAGTATAGTGAGCAGTACTCTTCAGGGAGGTGGTTCTGGCTTTGGCTTAAGGATAATTTTGAGATTTATTTAGAAAATACCTTGATGAACTGACAGTCAGTTAATATATTCCCCAGGATGTCAGAGGCACCCAGAGTGGAAGGTGAGGGCCCTGTCCTTGCCCAGCTCCCTGGGGCTCGGCCACCCTTCTTCCCCACCTGCCCCCGGGGACTGCACCTGCATACTATGCTCTCTGCAGACACAAACTGCACAGTCACATTTTGCTGTCACATTGCCAGTTGGGCGTGGTGTTTTTAAGAGATTAGTAGTTAGTTCAAGGAAAAAATTGAAAAACACCCTTTTAGATATAGGAGTGTTGTTAGCTCTTGAGAACCAACCTACTTTTTTTTTTTCATTTTTTCAGTATATTTAATGAGCGATTGTGGGAAGTCTGGGAAATGGCACTGTGCTGCTGTTCTCAGCGTGCTGCTGGGAGGTCAAAGTGAAGGGCATCGCATCCTGAGCTGTGGTGACGGATGGGAAAGGCATGGAGATCCCCGTAGGGAACTGTGCCTGTTCCCCCTCCCCAGCAGCGCTCCCCAGCTGTGAATGCAGCAGGACCCTGGGGGCACCCTCTGTACACACCTCCCCCACTTGCTCTTCTGGTGCTGGCCACGCAGACAGGATGTAAACTGGTAGCATACCCCTTAGTTCAGATCAGTTAGGGGTAAGGCTAAATGAACAGTGCAGACTCCCAATGTCAAAATCCTTTTTGAAAGCAGCTTTTTTATTCTTATATTCAAATGTTACTTACCATCACACATAACCCCCCAAGGAGCTGCTTAAATGACTGACAAAATTAATGAGTCATAATCACCTTGTGTCAGTTACTACACTAGATACTTTACATCATTTTGCACTCACGACAAACCTTTATTACAAGGTTTGTGACTCCTATGTCACAGCTGTTGCAGCTGAAGACTCAAGAGGTGAAATAACTTGCCCAGGGTCACAGGACCATCGAGGGAAAGCTACCAAGAATCAATCCATCCAAGTCAGAACCCGTGCTCTCACCATGATGCCCAGCTGCTCTGGATAGTCGAGTTAGGGCCCTGGGCTCAACCCCCCTGTCAGTCCCTGAGTTCCTCACCTCTAGGCTCTTGTTTATCTGTGATGCTCTTCCTCAGAGATGACAGTGAGCTGTAGCCCAGGTCAAGTGCAAGGAAGACAAAGACCAAATGGGTAAAAGTTAAAAAAAGCGTGCCCCACTTCTGTTAGACCATTTGTTGAGTTCAGTAACTTTGGGACACAGTGTGGGCTGGTGCAGCCTGAGGGTTTTGTGGACCTTTATTTTAGTAGGTTGATGTCGGCTGTCTCCAGGGAAAATGTCATCAGTTAGAGTCAGTTGTACTAGCTTCCAGTTTGAGTTGGACAAGACAGACAACATCCTTGTTTGAAGAGGCCCTTTTACTTCATATCATTCACGTCTTTTCAAGATGATTAGACCAGTTGAAACAGGAGAAAAACTGGTTTGGCTTCTCAACTGCTCTGATTCATAAGTTATAAAAGGAATGACTATTTGACAGCAGGCCCAAGAGTTGGTCTCAATTAAAACGTTGAGTTAATTTTTTAAAAATCCTCTATGCTGTAAGCATTGTGGGCCCGAGTGAAGGTAGACAGCATGGCCATGAGAGTAGGAATTGCAGTTTCTCCTTACTGTCTTGCTCGGCAGTAACTGGCAGGTGCGGCGTGCGGGAGAACCACTGGTCCCTGTGCATTGGGGTGAGTGGTCAGGAAATGAGGTTTTCCATGGAGCCTGGGGTGCCGTGGCCGTGCCTGAGGAGCCCTGGGCTCTGCCCACGTGTGGCTCAGCTTCAGGCTTTTTTATTTTGAGTGTCACATCACCTCTCTGGGCTTCTGGTTCCTTGTTTTTAAAAGTAGGACGTTGGTCTTGACTTTTTCCAGCATTTCAGCATTAAAATTCTATGACAAGTAAGGTACTGTGATATTTTTAATAGGTGCCATGTATCAAATACCTGCTGTTCACAGGCACTTTGTAAGTTGTTTTTGTTTGGTCACCGTGACAATGAAATAACAGCAAAACCCACTGCACTTCTGTAACACTGCGCTTCCATGCACATGAAGTGTGTCGAATACCTGGCATGACAAATGCTATAACCTGTAACAATCTAATATAAACCAGAGAATTGTTCTTATTTACATGAACTTGGGCTGTTTCTTTGAGTTTATTGGGGGAAAGAACCTGTTTTAATCAGACATGGATTTACTTAAAAGCCATTTCATCTTAGACGAGTTGCTTTACCTCTCTTGGTCTCAGTTTCCTCACCTGTGAAATGGACACGCTGGTAATCATGTCTGTGTCATGGGCCTACTGTAGTGGCTGAGTGAGAGAACTTAGAGCAGTCAGCAGAGTGCCTGGACCATGGTGGGTACTTAGCAAATCTTTGTTTCCTTTCTTCTTAGAACAATGCCCAACTTATATAACAGATTTGTTCTATAGAGAATTACTCATTGTTTTAAATAAATTTCTGTAGACCCAATATTCTATTGGCTTTTATAATAAAGCTATAATTATCTTTTTCTGGGGGAAAATTACTGATAGTGAAAAGTTTGGTGGAAACATTTAAAACCTAAATTGCCTATATAAATTTTGTATAATAATTATGTATTAATTATTTAAATTAAATTATAACCACAGAGGAAAAGGGATTAAGATGCTTTGCACAGTGAACACATGCAGATGCAAAGAGCCTTTGACTTCTGGGAGTGGTAATTTCTACATGACCCTGTCCCTTTGTACCTCCTTCATGCCACACATTGGCTTAGGGACTAGGGGTATCGAAATAAGGCATGGTCCCTTTCTTTGAGGAACGCAGTCGTGCTGGAGTTGGCAAACTTCCTATGAAGGGCCAAATAGTAAATGTTTTTGGCTTTGCAGGTTGTATGATCTCTGTTGTAACTACTCAATTCTGCATAATTCCAATAAAACTTTACTTTCAAAACAAGTGTCAGGGCTCTGTTTGGCTCACAGGCTGCAGTTTGCTAACCCCTGAGCTAGGGAAAATCAGACTTGTAAACAACCAGCAATTATAATATATTGTGATAAATAGTCTGGGAGTTTCTCAAAAGTACGGGATGCCACAGAAGTACACAGAAGGGTCACCAGGTCCAGCCTCAGAAAAAGAGACCCCCTCAATTGAGTTTATTAAACTTGATAGAAATATGGAAATATATTCATTTGAATCTTTGTAATTTTGTACCCCTTTACTTAATTGCACGCTTTCAAAGGTAATTAATAGATGCTTATTAAAAGAAAAAAATGAAAGAAAGCCTGCCGTACTCTCTGACCCCAACCTAGGTGATATGCAATGTTAAATAATTTTGGTGAAATGACCTTTATCCTTTGAATAGCAATTGATCCAAAAAAATTGGGGGTGTGTGTATATTGTGGGCAGACACTGAAGAGTGAAGCAGCAAAGGGCAGTGAGGCTCTTTAGGAACTGGCGAGCACTTTGGTGGGGCTGGCACATGGTAGGGCTGGCAGCAGAGGGGTTGGGCATGTGAATGGGGTGAGGGGTGGCAGATGACAGAGATGAGTCGGGTCATAAAGGGAGCTTAACAGGGCTGTGTTCAAGTCAGGGTCATAGCCTGCCAGGCAGTGGGGAGGGATTGAGGCATTTATTTCTAGCAAGTGAGAGATGATATTCCTTCTGCCTCTGAGTTCTTGCAGGATTGATCACACCTGAGCAATCATCAGTCCTTCTCATTCCAAGAATTTTCTGATCCTAATTTCAAATGTTCCCCTTGAACATTGGCTTCTTTCCAGAATTAGTGAGACCATTTTAGATGTTAATGTTACAGTCCAGTTTTGCTCATGCACTTTATTATACCAAAGGATGTCTTCTAGTAGCACATGAAACAACTTCAGTTTCTCAAGTTAAGGGTCTTCGAGTTACTTAGTATAAATTAGCGTGCTGGAAGCCTGTGTTGCTGATATTCACTAAAAGCATTAGTGTTTGCTCCTGTTTAAAGCTCAGGGCTGCGAGGTTGCTTTTCTTCCTTTCTTTTTTTTTTCTTCCTGGTTTTGCAATAGACCTCTTTTATAGCATTCACTTTTAATTTCCCTTTTTAGAAGTAGTTGGTGAGGGCCATTAGTAAAATATGCATTGCAGAATTTGGAGCGACTGCCAAGGTTTTGGGCATGAGAAGGATATTGCTTATAATCTGTGCTGCCTCATGGGATATATATTCACCTTCCCCAAATGCCATAGAGGGCATTGTACCAAATGAATAACATTCAATAATGTAAATTCTGCTCAAATTTTATGTATCTTTATTTCCTCTAAGAAAAAGTAAAGGGAAAAATGAGTGTCTCCTAGTATTGTCCTCCCAAAGGTAATCCCACATCAGCTACCTTGGGCCTGTTTGGGTGTTTTTTTTCCTCTTTCCCTTTCCACTATGAAAGGTGGAGCTTGCCCTTTGAAAAGTGCTCAAATTCAGTAAGAACTGGAAAGCCCCCAATGCCTGTGACTGAAGCAGTGTATTTCCTATTTGTCCTCCGCCAGGAAGACAGCATGGCAGCCACGGAAGCAGGCAATAAGAGGTGTCATTGAAAGAAAAAAAGAACATGGAGATCATTGTGTGAAGGGGTTAGAATGAACCCCGGATTACCACATTAGTCAAAAATGAGACCACGGGAAGTTTAAGAAATGTAATCAGCTTTAATGCTGTGGTTCAGAGTGGGTTTCCTGCAAATGAGTGGGAATGCAGATTGGCTAGTCAGGGTGTACCTTCCATTTTAGCATGAGGAGGCTTGCAGTAGATCACAGGTGGCAAACACAGGCCAGCAGGCTGAATCCGGCCCTGCACCTTGTTTCTACCTGGCAGCAAGGCTGAGCTCCTTGCCCCTAGTTAAGGAGTAGTTACAATCATTCAGTCCTAAAATTACATTCGGCCCTTTGAAGGCAACTGCGAGGCTGGTGTGGCCCCTGGTGAAAATGAGTTTGACGCGCCTACAGTAGATTGTGGTGCAGTTATTTTCCTAAATATGCCAAGTTTGGTTTTTTGGCACTAAGTTAGAACTAAGTTAGAAAAAAAAGGTGAGGAGCAACTTGAGCAGCAAACAAAACTAAAGAAATTCTCCCACACTGTCTGGCAAGGACATTCGTTATGTCATTAGGGAAACCTGCCGGGATGCCAGCTCTGACAGGCGGCTGCGTTGGCTGCTGCTAAAAGTGAGCCTCCTAAAACTGGGGGGTGAGCTTTGGGGCAAAAAGTTGAGAATAATTTTCAAAACACGTGACATCGCTTAAGTGTTGATAGAATCTTTTAGGAAGAAAGGGTTTTACACTGCTAGATAAAAAATTCCTGAAAGGCACAGCGTAGCATAGGCTGCCTGAACATTGCGAAGCTGATCGCAGCCAATGTGCTTCATCAGTCCGGCTCGCGGCTCGCGCGGTGCTCCTTCTGCCTGTCCGCGGCTGATTGTGCGCGGCGGCCTGTGTGCCGCGCGTGCCGTTTGTCTGTGTCCTGCCATTTCCACTGTTTCTAGTTAAGAAATGCAGGGCATGGCAAGGCCATGGTACATAAAAATGGTTCATACTGCTGAAATACCACTTTAGGAGGAAAATGGTTGCAGAAGAATGCTCACCCGATATTTCTTTAAGTTTATACAACTCATTAAGGAATTTTTATTTTATTTAAGCTTTTGAAATTTTAGGGAGTATCATCTCCTTCCTAGCGCTGAGCAGAAATGTGTCATCCTTTTCTCTTAGCCGTCTGTTCCTAGGTTAACAGCTGACTTGCACAGTGACTGGTAAAACCCTCCTGGTTTCTCTTGGAACGAGCTCAGTGGGGATCTCCACTACGAAAGATGAAACTTGGGGGAGATTTTTCATTTAGTTCCCTAGAAATTTTTTTTGCTTTAGTCAGTATGCAATAACATAAGTAAACTTCAGGCTATTGAGACCTGATTTGTCACCAGTCACTTTCCAAACAAGCTTTCTCTAGGCCCAGTTTCTGAGATTGTGGTAAAATGCATATTTCTGAAAAGGTGGAAAAGGCGGAAAAGGCTTAGGTTGTTATTTTCTATTTTTAATTATTTTGCCTTACCGTCGCCAACATCACTTCCACCTACTGCCATAGTAGTTTACATTGCATTTACCTATATTTTTTCTCTCATTATAAGGTTTATAATTAATTGCAGAAAGTTTGAAAAAGCCAAAAGTATAAAGCTGAAAATAAAACTGTCTTAATTCAACCCTCCAGAGACAATCACTTCAAATATTGTGGAATGTTGTCTTCTAATTTCCCCTGCATACATAAACATCTATTCACTGCTTTTTATTCTAAGGCATTCTCATACTGTTACATAGTGAACCTTTGTTTTCTCAATCATTAGTTTTGAAAAGCAAAATTTTAATGGTTCTAAAGTATTGTTGGACATTTAGTCGAGTTCCCTTTTCTTTTCTTGTGTAAGTTGCACCCTTGGAACACCGTTGTGCTGGGACCTCTGTGGGCATCTAATAATTCCCTCGGGCAGAAGTTCACAACTGTGAATTGCTGGGATGGGGGGTGTGCACTGTTTCCAGTCCTGTCGTGCCTATTGCCAAACTGCCTTCTGGAATCCCAGTGCCTCGGTTATACTCCTCATGCAGATCTGCACCTTTCTGTTTCTCCTGCATCTGTGGGAAATTTTAAAAATAAAATTATTTTTAGAAAATGGAATATTAAGTTTTGATTTTCACTAGTGGAATCAAGGGTTTCCCAAGTAATTTTTAGCCATTTGTTTCATATTTTGTTCGTTGTCTGGTTGCTTTACTTATTTCTAGTTGGAATATCAGTCTATACTGTTATGTAAATACTTACATATTAAGGATATTAACCCTTTGGACATTGTAGGGGAGGAAAAAAAACTTTTTCCTTTTCCCTCCCTAGGTTCTGTGGCTGGGGCCCTGAAAATCAGACTGATAAAAACAGGTTAACAAGAAAAAAAACAGCTAGCATGGATGTGGGAGGGCTCTGTGATGAGTGACACAAAGGGCGGGTTAGAACTTGGGCTTATACAGCATCTCAACAAAAGAACAAAAACTAGATAGCAAAGCAACAAGACAAAGGAAAAGAGGATTAGACTTTTAGGAGCAGCATGCTTGGGAAGACAAATATATGAGGGAAACTAGTGGAAAATAAGGGCCATTTTAGTAAGATGACTTCCCATCACCTTCATGGCCATGAAATTCCCCCAGTATTGGGGGTCTGTGGCGGCCCTCATTTCTCAGAAGTCTCCGCTGCAGTCCGACAAGCCGTGCTTTGAGAGGGCTTCTTTCTGCGTCTGTTGATTCTCGTTTGCCTCCAGTTTGAAATCATCCTCATGCCGAAGTGGCATCTTTTGGGGTGGCATATTCTGATCCCATACAATATATTTTACAATTTTGTTTATGGTATTTTGATGCATGGATTTTTTAAATAATTAAAATCAATAATACTTAAGTAGTAACAGTCAGTTAAACTTATAAAATCAATCAGTCAGTCTTTCCTTAGGTAGTTTTTTCATCTTAGTTTTTATTGTTAGGGATTCCATCTTCACTTCACAATTGGATAAGTAATGTTTCCTTCCAGTGTGTTTATGTTCTTCTTTTGTTCTCTGTATTTATGTTCCTTCCTTTTTATGTTCTTGTTTTATATTTTACTTTATTATAGTATTCATTAGTGCTGAAAATGAGATCATTCTTTTTATCTCCCACTCGTTTTCCATCTTCATTAGAAATTTCATTAGTTTCCTTGATGAATATTTCTCTGGCAAGTCAAACAATTAGACTATTCCTTTGAAAATAATATAAATTTTCTTTCTTTTAGTGTATCCTTAAAAATATGTAGGTAGAGAAAAATCGACCAGATTTTCTATAACCTTTGCCTTTTTTATTTTTTAAGGAGCATGTGCAACTAAAATCGAGAACACTTCGTAGGGTCCATTTTCGCACTGTTCAGTTCTGGCTCGCAAGTGTCATGTAGCACCCCCACAGACATCCTGGGGCTGGAAGGTCAGCAGGGAAGGCAAGCCCACGATTAGGAAATGAGGCCGTGACTGTAACGCTCTTGTGATCCTGTTAGAACTTCCAGTGAAGTGTTCATGGGCCTAATGAGAGAGGTGCTTTCATTGCTGTGTAGGGAATGGGTCTGAGGAAGGCTGCAGTTACTGCCTCAAGACTCTTCTGTTAGTTCAGGAGGGGAGGGTGGCAACACCCAGTTCTGCAAGTTCCATCCCAAGAGAATTTAATCAGGGAATAGGGTTCACTTGCAGGTAACAGAAACCACACTAGGTATTGGAGGAGCTAGAGACTGAACACAGGGAAATAGTGCTCAGTAAATTGTGGAGCAGCTGAAGTCTAGCCTTCCAGGAGGATTCCTAGAACAGCTCCCGAGACTGGCCTGCCCAAAAGTGAGTCACAGTGAGGAGACTGGGGAAGTGGGGTTCTGTCTCCTGTGACCTCTGGCTCCAAGATTACAGCTTAGCCACTCTGGACCGAGTTCTCCTGCCAGATCTGACCAGCAGAGTGGGTGTCCCACTTACTCCCTGCTTCACGTGCTTTCTAATTCCAGTCATCATCCCCAAATTAGAACCAGGTTGTACACTGAAAGTTATTTTGGGCCATGCAGCTGATTGGCAGAACCTAAATCACATTTGAAACTTTACCTGTAAGGGATTCTGGAAGGTTTTTTTTTGTTGTTGTTTTGTTTGTTTGTTTGCTTTGTTTTTTTATGGGCCTTGCAGCCCGTACACCAGAAGGATGATGCCTGAAACCCTAGCATGTGCGCATGAATCAGGTTGTCCGAGTGGAGATGGAGTGTGAGGGAGAAGTATAGGGTATGTGTGCAAGGGAAAGTTCCTGCAAGTGGTGGCTGATTAATGTGGAGCTGTAAGAAGAGGGAGGTGACAAGGGTGATGTCAGAGGCAAACCTGTCTCATTAAGTCCTGGTTTGGCATGCTTTAGATTTTTTAAAGTCCCCTAGTCTTTGCTTAGTAAGATGATCAATTACCATAGTGGAGTAAACAAATTTTGAGAACAAGGTAATCTCAGAGCTCTCTCATATTTTTGAGATTCTCTTGAGGATAATACATCTGAATATATTTTCTTTTCCCAGTACATTTTTGCAAATACAGACGTAGAAGTCAAACAAGGGATGTTGTCTTACTGGTGCCACTACCCCACCCCTCTGGGTTTGTGGAATGTGCCTCGGGGTGGCCCTGCCGGCTTCAAGCGGGTTGTGATAGGCAGAGCCCCAAGCATACAGAACCCTCACCTTGGGGAACCTGCTGGGGCCTGGAGTCAGCTTGTTTGTTGACTCAGAAATGCCATCTACTTCTGAGCCTAATTGAGGGGGTTGATGCAACAGAAGGCTGCTTGGCCCCAGATCCCCTGGGCCCCGCCCCAGGCCGAGAACAGCAGTGCCTAAAAACTCTTCCAGCCAGGCTTTCTTTCTTTACTGGCTGTGAAAGTGGTTCTGTGTCTCTCTTAACTGTTTTAATCTTCCACTTCAGAATTGTTAATTGATAGAGATTGCATTGAGGAGGCCAGTAAACATCTTATTTGGTAGTACCTAAATTGAGTCTTGGCTGCCCAAGGTCAGCTAGAGTTATTATTCAGATGGCTGAGTTCACAACAGTATTGGTAATTTTCCCCATCTCTCTGAATGCTTTTATAAAAACCTCTTGTCTCCTGGCCACATAATATAAGCGTAATGTGCTCCTTTGTATCACTTAACCTCAAGTAAACTCATCAATGGGAAGTCTGGGTAGAGACCCAAGCCAGTAACTCTCTGCCGCAGTCAGCAGCTGGTGCCCTCCTCAGCAGCAGCCTGGGACCAGGAGTGCCCCTCTCTTGCCAAGAATGTGCCAGGCTGAAGCACAGGCAGGTGTGGTGTGATTGGGCTATTATGATTACAGGTGTCGTGGCACTTCCCTCCCAGGTTAGCCAGCTGTGCTTGTAGATGGAGCTCTTACTCTTGAAGTCAGTTACTTTGTGCACAGGTTCACGTGCTGGGCAGTGAGGAGAGGAAGCAGCTCAAGGATGGCTTCGGTGTATAAACCTGCAGGGGAGCAGATACACACACTCTGTTAGTCATGTTGCTGTAGCTCACAGTACGGGCAGAGCCTGCATTCCTGAAGTTGTAGGCTGCACCCTGAAAGCTGTTTAGTATTAAAGATACGTTTTCTCCTAGAAACTATATATATTTGAATGTTGGTTTTCCAGGTTTACCATCAAAAGCCCATTTAACTCATGATCTAGTTTTACAATCTGCATTCACACTACACAAGAATCGCCAATGCTAATGTGTGTGAGTCAGGCAGCGTTTGGCTGCACGCTGCCCTTGAACCTCAGCCCGGTATTGCGAAGCTCATTCATCGTCTCCAGGATGGCAGGGAAATGGCAGGGCCTGGCTGGCCAGTGAGTCTCAGACTTGAGCAGGCATCAGAATCACCTGGAGGGCTTGTTAAACTACCTCTACCACTTACTTCATTCTGGAAGTTCTCATTCAGGGGTCTGGGGTGGGCCTCAAGAGTTTGCATCTCTAACACATTCCCAGGTACTGCTGTCACAGAGACCACACTTTGAGGACCACTGGCACAGACACAGGAAGAAGTCACACATTTAAAGAACGCCTGTATTTGAATTCTCGACGAGAAGGTTCTGTGCAGCCAGCAGTGCCTCACTCCCCAAACACATGGAAAACCTGGACAGCAGTACACCGCAAACCATCCCCTGTTGACAAGGCTCTTTGCGGTCGGTCTGTGCGGGCATTCCCTTTCTTCCTGAGCCTCGCATTGGCCATCAGTCTGGAAGCTGGTGAGATGGATGAGTTAGTCACTCTCCCTGGCAAGTTGGAAATGCCTTGGGGGCATTAGTGAGCAGGTATGTGTCCCAAGGAATCCAGGGAAAAATGTGACAGGCAGCTGCCTTCTTGTTTTGTCTGGGCCGAGTGGCTTTCTCTAGAGTCTGTTGTAGAAATTCAGCTTTTCCCAAAGCCCACTGAGCTGAGACGCACAGCTAGGAACTCCTGGGGGTCTCCGTCAGACTTTCCGGAGATTGACCTGAGCTTATGGTGCTCTTTGAGGATCTCCCACATTATACTCTGGGTCTCAAGATGGACAGAAAGGGGAAGATAACAGAGAAGGTGGAGCTAAGATCAGATCTCAGCCCAACCTTCTAGGTAGCCCACGCCACCCCCGCGAACCCTGTATCTGCTTCCAGAACTTCTGTTCTGGACTCCCCACTCCCTTAACTGCACTCTGCATCTATCCAGCTTCTTGCTTCCCTGCCCCTCCCCACTGACCTGGAGTAACTCATGCTTACCAGAACTGGAAGCTTTAGCCACTTCTTTTCACAAGACAGAGGGATTTGTACCACTGATGTGGGGACATGGGTGGGGGACTGCTGTCTTTACAGTGCCATCTGCAGAGACTGTCGTCGTTTGCCCTTGAGCCCAGAATTAGCTGTTTGGGGTCCACTGGGACACACATCACTTCAAGGGAATAAACACGCGTTTCTCTCCTACTTCCGCAAAAGGAGAAAAGAAAATTTGGAGGGTTATTTTATTTCTTTATTAAATAATAGAACTTAATTGTAAATAGCCTAAATGTTGTATTCAATAACTGATCGGCTTTCTCTCCAAGTGGAGCTTTGGGTAGGAATATGGGAAAACACAAGGGACATGTACACGGAAAACAATATGAATGCTTAAAGTTGATATTTCAACATTTGCTATCAACCCTCTTTATTCTTAAGACTACTTGTGAAGTTTGTGGAGTTTTGGGAAATGGAAACACAAAACTTGTTATGATTTCCTCACCCCATTATGATATCTGGTATAAAAAGTTGTCACGGCCTTCCTGTCTGCTGGGCCGTGCTCGTGGGCTCTGGTGACCAGGAAGCCCGGACTCCTTGGCCGCTCCCTGCCCCTCAGGTCATGTTCCCTGTGGTAGCTGGGACAGAAGGAACACACATCCCCAGATTCCATGGGGGTACTTCCTGTAGACTTTTATAATCTGCCTCGGACTAAAACATTACACTGCCTTCCATAGACAAATTATATTTCTTGTTGGATTTTCAAAATCATTGAAGAGAGTTTTAATGGTGCATGTGACATGGCGCTGTGAATGGTGTCATGGTCCTCGCCGCAGTTGTTGTTTTGCCCTTGTGACTGACTAGCACTGGCATGTGTGTATGTGTCTCTCTGATTTATTTTCTATTTGCCCCTCTCTAGTGGGATCTTGTGTGTGATAATGCCTGGAAGGTCCATATCGCTAAGTTCTCCTTACTGGTTGGATTAATCTTTGGCTACCTAATAACTGGATGCATTGCTGACTGGTGAGTACCAATGTGCCCCCCATGAACCTTTGGAAGCCACAGCAAGACTCTGCTGACTAAAGAGGAGTGGTTAGCGTTAGCTGCTGTCACTGAGTCTTTTCTCTGTCCTGGTGTTGGTGCCAGAGCAGTAAAGCTGAAGCCGTTAGCTAGAAAATTCAGAACTAAAAGAATTGGTCAGTGCACCTGACAGACCCTTTCGAAGCAAGAATTTAAATTCATTGCAATTCCCTAGCTGCTAGAATCTAGCAAGACCAGCCAGCAGCCTGAAGCCCTACAATCAGTGTTTAGATAGGAAGAGCCTGAGGATACAGGTTCAGGGCTTTCTTGGCTGAGCCCTGAGGGGTTGGATGTACAGAACACATCAAAAAATGGGGAGAGGAGGGCCTAGTGAACTTAACAGGTAGGGTTGTGCTCATTAGCACCTCAAAATGTCCCACAGATTTTAGAGAAGGGTAGTCATTAGAGTTCTCTTGGCCATCGGACACCTCTGTAGGGTCTATGGGGAGCTGAACCTGGAAAAGAGGACAGCATTTGGATAACAGATGTGCATTTCAGGCAGAGGCAGAGTGGTAACCAGAGGGGAGCATGAATATGCTTTCCTTGGGTGGGTGAGGGGGTCTAAGGGTCTAGAGTAAAATGTGTGGTTGAGAAGGCAGTGGTGAGGCTGATGAGGTGGGGAGGGGGAGATGGTGGCAGAGATGGTAATGATGCAGTAGCTGACAGTTATTGACTGATTACTCTTGCCAGGCACTGTGGAAAATATTTCCATACACGAAAACATTTCATCCTCACAGAACCCCTGCTATGTAGGTTCTACTATTACTTCTGTCTTATAGTGGAAAAACAGAAGCATAGAAGTTTAAGTAAAATCCCCAAGTTCCCTCTGCTTTCAAGCTGGAGAGCTAGGATTTGAAACCAAGCCCCTTGGTTCCAGTGCCTACCTCCTCACAGGTGCACACAACACTTTTCTTTAAGGTACACTGTGCTCCTGAGGGCAGCAGCGGTGACACAGCTGAGCAGCGAGGCGGTTGCCCAATATTGGCAGGTTTTCAAGTAATGTGACTGCTCCGGGAGAGAGGCATGGGCTGGCTGTTCCCCTTGACATTCCTTTATCTTTAAAAACCTTTTTTTGTGTGTGTGAGTAAGAACGTCTTGGACCCAGTGACATAATAAGGACCAAGAATGATGCAGAGCAAACTCCTTGTGCCTGTGGCTTTGCTTTGTGGTGCCTTCTGTACCTGGTTAGCTGAGAAAGCTGGCTGAGGAAGAGCCTGGGAGTACAGAGCAGCAGTGGAGCCCAGCGGGGATCTGACGCCACTTTCAAGTTCTGGAAATTTCTTTCCAAAAACTAGCATCTGTTTGGGAGGTCTTTGCATTAACATGTGTGATTTCCTGTGTGTTCTGAATTGGCTTAATCATCATTTATAAAGGTTTCTTAAGGACACATTTCCTAGAGATGGTAACAGAGAAGCTGCAAATGACCTCTGGAAAGCTATGCCATGGCCCCCTTGGATATTTTTTCTCTGGGGGCCAGTGGAGGGGGAGTGCAAGTTTTTTTTTTTTAACCAAATACTTGAGCTTAGAGGTTTTCAGAGTAAGCTGAGCTGATCTAAGGGCTTTTGTTTCCCAAAAATCAGCACTGAAATAGTTTAGGGAGATACAATTCACATCACTTCTTTCTAAAAACAAAAATGCAGACTTGACTCAGGTTCTAGTTTCCTTCTTCAGTGGTTTTTATAGGGAAAGCAAATACGGACTTTTATTAATGCCAGTCTATACTGGGGTTTAAATTGTTCAGTGGTGGTTTTGTGAGTACTTACTTCTTACATATACATGCTGCTCGGCTTCCCTGATCACACACCAGGCCTGGGGAGGAGAGGCAGAAGAGTGTGGGGTCTTCCTTCACGAGTAACCAGGGTTTGGGTTGCAAACCCCCTCCTCTGCAGGTGCTTTGCCACGGCCTGTGGTGAGTGGGCGTGGGCGCCTGAGAGTCAGGACAGAATGTGTTGTGCTGTGTGGGACTTGTTGAACATTTTGAGTGGGCCTCAGTTCCAGTTTGAAAGCTTGGTGTTTTCCACCCCTTATTAATTTATTTTTGGCATTGTACTCCTTACTAGAGGCTTACTAGAAAAAAAATGAGCACATTTAGAGGGAACTCTGGGTTCCCCAGGCGTCAGCCCTGCTTCATGGCTGTATAGGAAAGTTGTTTGAGTCACGGGTTAGGCTTTCGGAGTTTGCAGTCAGCATATAATAATACTTAAGTAGTACACTTTTTTCTGTAAAGTTACTGTTTCCCACACACATTTTGTTTGGAGACATATCAGTACATTATGTGTTGTTATAGAATGTGCTTAGTAGTTTGAGGGAGCGGCCCTCTCCATGGCTCATGTCACATGACTCCTTTCCCCTCTATTGTTGTTTTTTTTGCTACATGGTCTTCATTGCTCACTCCAGGAGCTCTCCGTGCCCTTTTTGGGCTACACTGGAGATCCCCTTGCACTCTAGGTTCTGGCTCAGCCCAGCCAGTGGTGGGGTGAGGATGGGGGTGGGGCATGGGAGGAACCTCACCTCGAAATCTGAGGAAAAGAGGAGAGTGATGTGGGGGCATTTGAATCCCCAGCTAGGTCTCTGCGGGGTTGTCAAGGGCTGGCTACCTCCATCAGGGGCCCTCCACACACAGCCTCACTCCCTGGGTTCGGTGACCATCCTTCCTTCAAATTCCCTGCGGCTAATAGCACCATGGTATCTCTCACAGCTTGCCCACCTTTTATAAATAATCCCCTTATCGTAATAAAACCTCCTCAAATTACTTCATTTGAGTGGAACATCTGTTTCCTGGTGAGATCCTGTATTACTTTGCTGTGGCTGCTGTAACAAATTACCACACATTTGGTGGTTTATAAATTAACTTACAGTTCTGTAGTTCATGCTGGCTAAACACAAAGTGCTGGCTGGTTGCATTACTTTCTGGGGGCTCCAGAAGAGAATCCAGACCCTTGCTTTGTCTGGCCGCAGAGGCTGCTCACACTCCTTGGCTCCACGGCTCGTCTTCTAGCTTCAGAGCCGGCGAAGGTGATCCGGTGCTCCTCACGCTGCCATCTCTCCGGTTCCCTGGAGCCAGGAGAGCTTGTCCATGTCCTTAGATCGGACCCATCTGGATAACCACCTCATCTCAAGGTCTTGAACCATAATCGCATCTGCAGAGCCCTTTGCCATGAAAGGTAATATATTCACAGGTTCTGGTATTTAGGATGTGGACATCCTTAGGGACATTATTCTCCCACCACAGATCCTAACTATAAAGCCTCTGCATTACAGATTTATGAGTGTGATTTTGTCCTTCATCTCTGAGGGGATTCTGCTCTGGGGGAAGCCAGTTCACACTAAAACTCCAGTGGTTATGACTATCACTTGTTGACCACTTGCTAAATCACTGCACTTACCTAGACCTGACCACAGTCCTAGTTAGTACGTGGGCATTGACTGTTATTCCTAAAAATAACCCCACCAGGCTCGTTTGGACAAGTGCGGTCTTTCTCGAGACCATGCACTGCTGCGCATGTGGAGAGCCCAGGTTCAGGACCAAGGCGCTTCGACTCTGAAGACCATGCTTACCCCACAGTTCATAATAATAACTTTGCCCACTGATATTAGCAGTACATGTGGGACGGAAAGATTTAGAACAGTTTCTACAAGTTAAAAACAAAAACAAATGAACAATAAAACATCAAGGATATTTTCCAAAGTATCAGAACAGAATAAACCATGTTTGGTGGGCATCAGGGGTAGAGACATACAGAAAGGAACCATAGGAGCCTCCACATTTAACTGTCCGCTTTGCACTAGGCGTTTTGCGTATTATGCCCATTGTCTCTCTTAAAGGTTTTTAATAGTGCTGTGTAGTAGGATGGTCACCCCCACTTAGAGACGTAAAGGCAAATAGAAATTGGTAAGTTAGATTTTGTTTTCCTTCACTTTAGGAGAAAAACTAAGCCATATTTTAAATTTACTACTATAAATTTGTTGGCTCTGGACAAAATTACCTATAGTCTTTTCTGATAAGGGCTTAGTGATTCCTAGCACCAGTCAAGGAAGTAATGGCTAAAACCTCCGACAGAATTATTGACGTACATTGGCATTGATCTCATAGCTTGGTCTCATTTCACTAAGTTAACGCCACTAAGGGGAATGTTAGAAGCCTAAACTATTTTGAATGAAGTTGTGTCCTATAGTCTCCTCCCCGTCCCCCAAATTTCCTGGAAATTACATTCATCTCCTTCATGGGGCAAAGCCATGTATTACTGAGCGTTGCTTTTTTGTTTTTGAACAGTTTTACTGAGAGATAACTTACATACCATAAAGCTCACAATTCAGTTGGTTTAGTGTATCTTCAGAGTTACACAGTCATCACTACACTCTAACTTTAAAACGTTTCCACCACCCAGAAGGGAGGCTCCTGCCCGTCTGCATTCACTCCTCACTCTCACTCCCAGCCTCAGGCAACCAAGGATCTTTCTGTTTCTCTATTTGCTTTCTCTTGGCTTTTATGTAAATGCCTTGTCATAAGTATGTTTAAGTGAATCCAAGGCATTCAGCTACCTTTGGGGTGTTTGGGCTACCAGGCTTGGGTTTTCTTCCTTTGGCAAATAGATTTCTCTCCAATTTCTCTGTGAGCTGTTTTTCTAGTTTAAGTTAGTTGTTCTATATTAATTTGTATATAATGGAGATTTTCCCCCCTAATAAGCTGATGAAGGAAAATCTGGAAGTTTAGGAGGGGAGGGGTGAAAAACTCATTACTTTCCATTCCCATGGACCACTCTGCTGTCCTCTCGGCCATGCCTAGAAGCACATCACACCACAGTGTAGCTGATCTTGCCCGGCTTCGTAATCTGCCGACCTAGTTTGTGCACTGCTTTTTCCAGAAACACAGTGGACTGGGCTCCTTCCAACCCTTTGCTGCCTGGCGGGCTTCACTTTCAGTTATTCTTTAAAGTTCGAACTATTTGAGTTAAGTCTGTGATCTCTTAAAAATTACTTCTCATCATAAAGTTGAAACAAACGGCAGCTGGCTTGGCCCTGGCTCCGACGGGCTGTGTGTGAGGCCAGGTGCCTGACTAGTTACCAGCCCTAACAAACGATATGAAGCTGCTTCACTCTGTGTCTATGTTGACTTTGGAGCCAGTTCCAAAGGTCAGTAATTTCTCAAGACATTTTATGCTGGGTGTGTCAAGGTTTATGTTTGGGGAGTTGTTATTGATTTTGTTACTCTTGCCTTGGATTATCCTCCTATATATTTAAAAATAGACTTACCAACAGGAATTGGGCTCCTGTTTCAATTCTATTATATAGTAGCTCTTTAATCTATGTCCCCTTAGCTACAAAATGAGGGGGTTGGACTAAGTTTCCCCAGAGGGCTTTTCTATCCCTAAGTATACCAAAGTGGGTCTCAGAAGCAGGAAGACTTTTAGCCCAGCTCATTCAGCATCTCTGGAACACCCGCTGGATACCGGGTTTTAGGATCTAGCATCACCTCCCGGTTTAATGATGGCCCTAACTTTCCCTTCTCTGCGCGCAGGGTCGGCCGGCGGCCTGTGCTGCTCTCCTCCGTCACCTTCATTCTGATCTTCGGACTGACCGTGGCCCTGTCAGTGAATGTGACCATGTTCAGCACACTCAGGTTTTTTGAAGGATTTTGCCTGGCTGGAATAACTCTCACCTTGTACGCATTACGTAAGTATGAGCTTTCACAACTAGTCTCAAAGAAATTAGCAAAAGAGCTTTGGGAAGGGGGCTCTCTGTGCTAGGTGTTTGGATCGGCAGTCTTTTGGAAGCACAGACTTTAATGGCATCGTCTGTTGTGGAAAAGCTTTCTGAGGTAATGTCATCCGACACCCAGTCTATTCCAGTCTCCAGCTTGGGCTGAGGGCACATCAAAGGGCATAGAGGGTGGCATAATTGCTTGGAGAAGCAGAGATCAGCCCACAGCTGATATGGAGGGGCTTTTGCTTTCCTCCAGAATTTTCTGTGTTAATGTCCTGTGCACTTTCAAGTCTAACCCGTAATGAGGCATCCCTGTACTTGGTTCCAGAAAAAGCATACCAGCTACCTGCTACCACCTGGTCTGGGGTCAATGTTTTAATTTACTGTTAAGTTTTTATTTTTTATTTGTTTTCTCTGTAAGGCTATGCAGGGTCCAAATTACCCACATTCTCATGTGCCTAGATATGGCCTTAAGTCATCTGTACTTGAACCCTATGCAATGGAACTAGAAGAGTAAATGACAATATTTGTTAGTATTTGCTCTTTTTAGGGTGAAGAGAAATTTCCTTCATTAATCCATGATGTTTATTGGCTGTATTAACTCCCCTGTCAAGTATGGTTATATTTTATTTCTTCACAGTTGGTGTTTTCTAGAACATAGCCACAAACCCATAAGAAGGAAAATTTTAGGCATGAATGTTTTTCTTATGTTTTAGTTTTATGCTTTCTAATCACCTAATGGAAAAACTGTTAGGAATAATGTAAGATGATTTGTGATGTGTTTTGTCTTTTTCTTTCCCTTTGACGGCATGGGTAGGAGTCAGTTATAGGTCAAGTAGCAATTCCCAGTGAGGTCAAATAAGAGTGGGTCTGATTCTCTTAGGCATGCTTATTAAAAACTTGACAACCCTTTTGGATAACATGCATTTTTGTCCCCCTATTATATAGAATAGAAATACAATCATTTTGTAACATAGTTTTAGAGTCATGAAGAAGAAATGGGCTGGTGGAAAGGCTATGGGAGTGTTCCCTAAATCCATAGTCGGGTTTTGTCATCCTCCCCCAATGCTGAATTGTTACCAGTTTGTTTTCATTTATTTTGGATCCCTTGTTGTTTAGGGGGTTCTTTAGGAATATAAGTGTTCAAGGTCGGTGGGTCTACATCATGGCTGTTTGGGGGTTTTGTTTCTTTGAGCAAGATGAGTGTTGGGCTTGAACATTTCCAAATAAAAGGCCCATGCCCCATTTTCGGGCCCTGCCCACCCACTGGCCTGTGCAGAGGAGCAGGTTCCTCACCCTTTTCTGAGGCAACTCCAGGCCGTGCTCTCAGGCACTCCCTTACCCTGCATATGTGCAGATGTGATGGGGTCTTCTCTTCAGGCAGCCATCCTTGTACGGCTTCTGGTTCTCACAGGAGGATGTCAGTCCGGTGCTGACTGGACTGACCTACTGGATGGCCCTAAAGGGGATAGCTGTGCATACTGCCAGAATAGAACAGCTGTGCTTCAAGAACTTAGCAGAGTATAACCTCAGTCTCAGCACATGAGTACTTATCAAACTTGGTGGAAAGAATGTTAATGGAAAATTGCCTGAAAGCAAAGATGACATATTGGTTTTGTCTCGCATGCCATCTGCTAATGATTGATTGAAGCTGCCAGGGAACTCAGAGAAGACTTCAGAGGACCCATTGGGGCTCAGCTGGAGAGAACACGAGCCATGTCTGCCTGGGATAAGGAAGGCAGATGGGGAAGGGCTGCACAGAGCTGACACTCTGCATCTCCACAGATCCCCCCCGAATTAGGGCAGACCTGAACTCAATCATTTCAGTCTTATGTAGAGTAATTTTACTACCAGTGTTGTGATATCATGCCATTAACTCTGTGAAACCTGCTGCTATGTTTACAGTAAAAAATGAAGCTAAGATTATTTTTTCAAGAGATTACATAGTAAGCTCTATATAGTAGGAAGTTCTCTTTCATTTCAGAACCGTGCAAAGAATGTGCTTAGCCTTGGAAGCTGCTGTGCTTTTATCTCACAGGCACAGAATTATGCCACAGGCATCTGCAAGCTTTTTTTTGCTAAAGGCCAGATAGTAACTATTTTAGGCTTTGCAGGTCTGTCATGACTACTCAACTCTACTGATGTACTATATAAGCAGTCATAAATAACATGTAAGGAATTAGGTATGGCTGTGTTCCTATATAACTTTATTTGCAGAAACAGATGGTGGGCTGGCTTTGACCAACAGGCCATAGTCTATTTCAGCCACTAATTATAAGTGTGTCTCTCTCTTTCCATTGACTGCTAGGAAGCTTAGAAACTTGGAATCTGATCTTCCATGTGTGTGGGCCTGACAAACTGAGCTTTAAATTAGACCTTTCTCCTATTTCATCTGAACTTTCTTACTTTAATTTCTCTTTTGTCCCATCTCCTGTCTCCATAACTATTTTATTATATGTACTTGTAAAAGCAACCTTAAATTTTTTCTGAAATAAAGCAGGGCATAAATAAATAGTTATGTTTTCTTAGATTGGGATTACAAGGGAAATATCATGCCAAATAAACGTTGTGATGAAAAATTCCAAGTATCAACCAGTGGCCTCCTGTCTGAGCTAATACAATATCTGTTATAGCAAAATTAAAATAAAACCAAAGGATATAGATGGTTACTTGTAATTCATTGAGATATTATTTAAACAATATAAATAGAGGGCCATTGATTGAGAGACGGCAGAAGAGCTAAGCTTAGCAAGAGAGAATCGAAAAGGACATAAAGTTGTGACGGGCAGACAGGATCGGGGTAGGACATGGTGCATGCTGCACTGGGCAGCCCATCTCTGTCAGTCTTGGATCAAGACACAGACTGCTGACGAGTAGTTAAGGAACAAGCTCCCAGTCAATAGGGCAGATGACTCAGAAATTCCAAATTAGTGTGCTTGCTAGCATTTTATACGTGAGTAGTATCTGTCTTAGTTAATGCTTAAGAATTTATTTTGCTTAAAGACAGTTATTGATAATCTCAGTCACAGGGTTGAAGTATTTCTTGGCTCTCAAGAGAAGTTTAAAACTTTTGGGCATTGATATTTGGAAGAGACACTTTCAGTGGTCCTGACTTTTTCTACCTCTTCAGGCATAAGGTTCTCATCTCACTGTAATGCATCTGCTGGAAAGGACTGTACTTTCTCAAAAGAGAACTGGGTATCATTTTTTTTAAGTCTTGCAGGTGCTTGGCAATATTAGTAGCAAAAGTAAGGAGTTTTGCAGATTCCATTTCTTGTATAGCTTGTCATGTGGGTGGACTCTGAGTTTTGAGAAATGCTGCTGACTTGAGTAAGTTTTCTGTTTTATATGCAAGGCTGCTTAAGGATTGTTTTCATGCTTTGGAATTTGCACTGGCTGGTGTGGCTCAGTGGATTGAGTGCCAGCCTGCAAACCAAAGCATCGCTGGTTCAATTCCCAGTCAGGGCACATGCCTGGGTTGTGGGCCATGTCCCCAGTAGGGGATGCACAAGAGACAACCATACTTTGAAAATTTTCCAGGTACATTCTAGTTAACATACCTTTAAACTTTTGTTTCCTTCAAGTCAACAAAGGGAGACTTGGTTGTATGATTCGGACATAAAGAGATTACTGGCATCTTCCCCGAGATTCTTTCCGTGGAAGCAGAGTGCACACTGGTGAGAGCAAGAGCAAATGAAAAGAGCTGGGAGGGTTTGTGCAGGGCTGCATTGGTTTTCCTGCCCGCCTCTGGGGCCATTTGGAGACACTGCAGTAATTAAACATACCCGGGCTACAGCAGTGGCCTCACTGTGTGCCTTTGCCTCTGGACAACAGAAAACGCAGAAATCCTAGCTGGGCAAGGCCAGGGAACCACAGACCAGGAAAAGAAGCAATTGATCACATTTCTTTGTCTATTAAAATAAAGTCTTATCAAAAACTAAAGAAAAAAGTTACTTTTCAATATAAGCAGACATGATTTGTGATGGTATGAATTCTTTTTCTAACTAGGATTGTAACGGTATAGGCAGGGCAATACAGCATTGTTTGAGATGTGTCTTTTTTCAGAAAAGGCTGGTGAGAGATCATTGCTCTTTAATTTAATGTTGGATGTAATAAGTCCTGTGGGAGAGAAATTTTTTTAAATATACTTTTTTTTGTTTTTCTTCTCATTTCATCAGTGTCTTCCCCCTCTCCACCATTAACAACCCCTCCCCACCATTTGAGATAATGAACACTACTTTTTGTTGGCAAAGACTGTGTCTTAGTTACTGTGGGCAAATGAAGTTTCTTTTTCTTTTTTGCCTTATAAGAATGAATAATTTTCTTGAGAAGTTCTCTTAAAGCTTCATACTTTCATTAAAATAACTCTCATACTCAGACAGCTTAAATAATTGGGTGAATTTTTTACATAATCAAAGAGTGACCATAAATTTTACAGGTGACTAAGTTACTGATTACAAAATTAGAAGCCAAGTCTTAACTGGTAAGTAGACTGAGACAAGTCTTGAGTTTGCTGTGGGGGGGGGGGGTGTTCCATTTCTCACTTTGCAGTCATAGTTTTACACTCTCACTGAAGTGGTTGAGTAATTTCTAATGCGCTGTTGTAAGGTGACTTTTTCTTCCTCATACTGCATGTACTTCTATAATTTGATATTTTTCTGAACTAATATTCCTCAGAACATATTCAGTCTACAGAGTGTTATTAAGCATCAGATCTGTGCTGTGCATTTCAAAAAATTCGACAGAATCAAATGGCTCCATACAGTGAGTTACTGAACTGTGGAATGAAAAAAATGGAGATGGTTGAGTGGAGGAATTAGTGGAATGGAGATTGCCACTGTTGGCTGTAAGTGACTTCAGCTGTCTTGTGCTTCAGTTCTTCTGGGGAGCAAATATTTGCATTGTATCTGGGCAAAGGGCAAGTTTGACATGAATTCGTGCTCAGTTATCATAATCTATAGGTCTCTCCCCCCCCCTACTTTTTCACACACACACCCCCACTTCAGATACCTGGGCCTTCCCATTAGCAGAAAGCCCAGGGAACCACCACTCTGTGCTTCTGGTGGGATCAGATCTACTGACACAGCTTTTTCCACCAAGGAAATGAGTCACAGTTTACAAAAAGCCTTTTACAAATGACTACATATTTTTAAAAAGCTTCAGAAGAATTTTGGTTTTATCCAGGTTCAGACTGGGAGAGCTGGGAAATCAGATTGAGATTTTATTCATCTTTTTGTTCACCGAAAACACGTTACTAATCCTGTAGACAGACTGTGAAAAGCAAAGGAGTAAATGTATAAGCAAAAAAGTACTGAAGCATTTGTACTCCACCACCCTGTCTTTCCTCTGTCATGCCTCTGAGGAGTCACAGGACTCCTGGTATAAGTGTGGAATGTTGAGTGACAGCAGGACTCCTGGTCAGGGGCTTCTAATCCCCAGGGTGGAGGCGGTGTGGCAGCTAGTCAGGGCAGTGCCAATTATTGGTCTGGGACCAGAGGGGTGAGTCGTCCAGCAAGGAACCCCAAAATTCAAACTGAGGACTGTTTTTTCTCAAAGTTGTTCTAGCCCTTCAAATAAAAATTACTAAATCTCTCTCTATTCCTACTTACACATTAGCCCAAACTTGGATTTATAGCAAGACTTTTCTTTGGAAAAAAAAATGAAATGTCTGTATGTCTTCTAAGGGCCTGTAAGGATATATCACCTTATCAGCAGGTTAAAAACGGAAGTCGAGGGCAGAGGAGGAGTAAGTGCCTGTGGGGCATCACTGACACTCATCCACCCACGTTTCTCCTGACCAAAAGTTAGGGCAAGGAGACATGTGTATGTTGCCTAAATGGGTAAGTAAGCTTCTAAGTTCACACTTCTTTGGGTGTTTTGAATTCATTGAAGATAGTCTTGTGTCAGTTAGAGGAAAGAACTGCAAATATGTAGATATCTGACATTTTAAAATTAAGAGTATTTGGATGCCTTGCCACACAGTGGAGGATGTTATTAAGGCTGTGTGTACCCCTAAAGACCAACTTTCTCGCAAACTGGAACTTCAGTGGCGCATGTGTACTTCGTTTGAAACAAAGCTGTTCACCACACTAAAAGGGGAGGTGGAAAGATGCAGAAATCAGGAAAGCTGAGCTGTGGTGTGAGCTCTGCAGTGGACCGACTGTGCCTGTGACAAATTGCTTGATCTCTAAGCTTTTGTCTCCTGCTCTATAAAGTTCAGGCGTGGGTTTTCAAACTGTGAACCATGGAACTGTAGGACCCATTCCTGGAACCATTTGTGGGGGAAAATGTAAACAAATGGGTTCTATATGACAACATTTAATACTGATATAAAAATAAAGAAACAACAAAATCAAGTGGAAAACCACTAGTCTTGTACCTTCCAGTTTTAGAATATTATGGCTTTTAAATTCTAAGCTCAACCAGTAAGCCTCCTTCAGTATAGAAGATTTCATAGCTCTGGGAGGGGGAGCATGAAACCAAGGGTGCTTGTCCCCAAGTTCTGTTCTTCTCAAGGCCACACTAATAAAGTCACTGGACCTCCATTCTTGTTTGTGAGGCTGCTGCCCTGTCTGCCAGGGAGATCTAGGAAGAGATGAAGTGATGAGGAGTTATTAATGGTAAACAGCCTCCCTCTCCCCATGGTTCTGGACCTCACGTCAGCAGCTTCACCCTTCCTGACCCCTTCTTGCTCACTTTGGTCTCTTTCCTTACCGCACTTTGGCTTGGTAGACTCATAGGTCTACTCCAGGAATCTTCCTCTGAAGAATTTTCTTTTCTCACCTGGAAAGACAGGATGGGACATAAAGCTAAAAGCTGTGCTGATTAGAAGAGCGGGGTGAGAAGTAGGAGAGCAGTATTGGACTGATTTTATTTTGTTTTGCTTTTTCAGTCTTGATATAAAATAATAGAGAGAGTAAATAAATCCGTCACCTTGAAATCACATAAAGGACACCAGGGGTCTTCAAAATATCCAAACATATCTGGTGGGAAGTAAAATCATTACGGATTTGCCAAGGCTTATGATAGCAAAAAAGAATCTCAGCTGAGAGAACAGAGAGAAATATAGCTCAAATGATGTAGAGCCATCATATAACTCAAATGGTGTAGTTAGCTGCTGTGTCAGGCCAGATGAACTCTACTCCAGACAGTTTGTTTTGTTTTTTGGTAGCTTGTGGAAACACAAGACTACTTTCTCCATCACTCATTTGCTTGGCAAACATTTAAGGGTTCACTGGGTATCAGGGGAACAATAATTGGTTACCTTGAGTACTTACTGGGCACTGTCAGATGTTCAGCACGCAAAGGCGGACTCACCTTCCTGCCTTGCAGGACTCTCAGTTTAGTGAATAAAGATGCAGGAACAGGCCCTGGTTGGACTGAGAATGTCAGAAAGTGACCCCTGAGTTGTGAGTTTTGCAGGAGACTAGGTCTTTGCTATTTGCAGTGGGTGTTCAGAGGAACCTAGTGCATTCTGGGTATTACGGGTGATTACAATGGAAGGAACCTGGTGTATTCTGGGTGATTAGGAGCCAGGTGGAATAGGAGCCAGGTGGAATGGCTGTGATCACCCAGAGACTGTGTGACCTGAGAAGTAACTGAGTACCACTTGAGGAAGATGGGAGGGAATAGCCTGAGAGGTCAGGGGAAAGTCAGACTAGGCTGATAACCAGGGAGCTAAGGAAGATACAGATGAGAGGTCAAATGATGCAAGACAGGATTGAGAAATGTCCATGGGATGTAGCAACCACTGTCGACAAAAGCAACTTTAATTCCATTGAGTGATTAATGCAATCACTAATCTAATGTAATCTAAATGATTTCAAGTATAGGTTTTAACTCATGTACTCCCCAGAAGTGTACTGTCTTACTGTTATGTCAAGTATTTTAGAAGTAAAATACATTTTTTATTGTAATAAAGTAAAATTTACCATTTCAACAACTTTAAATGAACAGTTCAGTGTACATTCACATTTTTGTGCAAGAAAACAACATTAACAATGGTTAATGTTCATTATAATTGGGTAGAAAAAGTTGGCTTAGAAGACAAATCAGTAATGACTTTTTTTCCTAAGTCACCTGAAACAGTACATTATCATGGTTCAATAACTGGAAATTCAGAACTACAATAGGGCTAGACAGGCAATTTTGTTCTCCCCATGACGTTACGTTGCTTACGCTGAAGGCAGTGCCTGAAGACTCACCATGCACCCCACCCCAGCCTGAACCTGTGTGCATGACCACATGTTGGTGTTGAGGAGATCTGGGAAGGATCCTGGTGTTGGATGGAAGTCAGGCCCCACCACTTCCCCATTTTGGTCCTGGGAAAGGTACTTAATTCTAAATCAGTTTTTTCACCGATGCAAGACTGTGCACAGGGCCAAGAGCATGAATGTGATCGCCATCAGTAAACCACGAATATGCAGAGAAGTGGTGGCCAGTGTGTCTGTTTGTGTCCACCTGACAGCCTCTGCCAAGATAACCCTTTCCTCTGCCAGTAGGCCTTCTTGTGTCAGGTCACATGTGAGGGCTTCTCTGAGGTCAAGCAAGCTTGGAAAACATCACTAAAGAGGACCTTTGGACTGGGGCTGGCTACTAGCTTAGGGTCACACAGGAGAATAACTGTGATGGGGATGGGGTGGCAGGGGTGGGGGTGGGGGAGTGGGGCCTAATGATCTGCTTTAGGATGGTTTCTCCGGTGGCCAGCTTAGTAAATTACCTCTCCTGTGACATCCATTCAGAGCTCCATAGACTGCAATTGAAGTCCTAACTGTGTCAGGGCTGGGCAAAGGTAAGAAACTCATGGAAAAGTTCTCCTGGACAAGTCATACCTAGGGACCTTGGCTCTTCTGTTAGACATCAACACCTAAGTATCCATTCACACTCAGAATACTCCATTAATTGCTGAGAAAACATACTAAAGAAAGAGAATACTGGTAGCCATTTTCAAGATTCATCTTACACACATTCAAAAAAGCTCCCCCTTTCTTTTCCCTATATTATCAATTCTGCTTTATAAAATATGCCTATTTTCTCTATCTTTTAAACATTAATTCATGGAACTTGCTCTCTGTCCCTTCATGCAGCTGTCGGCCTGCTCTGGTTCTGTTGTGGGCTGGGTTCTGCCATGAAGTTTCATTTGCCTGGGGTGATGGCAGTTTCTATTTGGGACGTGATTTGTGTGAAATATATGCTCTCAGCATAGTTGTGAGTAACTGTCTGAGGAGGTGTGTTACTTGAAATAGCACAGGGTTTTGTTTTTTGTTGTATTTCCAAATGACTCTTCTGGAGGAAAAGCTGTTCAGGAGCCACCTCCTAATGGCTGGTCCAAGAGCATGTGAGAACTAGAAAGGATTTGTTTGTTTTGCTGTCTGCTCTGAAGAAGCACTCCCTGTGTGTGAATGAGGCTTCCCAACCCAGAATCTAGTCTTTATGATTCATGTGCACCAAGGCTGAGCGGGGGTGTCCTGTTAGGTGGGCTCTTTCTGGGTTGTGAGGATCCGTCCATCCCTTCTCCCTGGAGTCCACCACACCCCATGGCTGGGGGCCGACCCTCCCTTTACCATGTTTGCAGATCCCAATGGCCCAGACTCTGGGTGCCTTTCTGGTGATTGTCTGTGAAGTTGGACTCGCACACCCCCTGGACATCTTTAACGCTGTGACCTCTACCCTGATGGGAAGCAGCCTGGAGAGTCTGAGGAGCAAGGAAACAGTTACAGTGGGTCAGGATGCTCTGCTTCCTGGGTGGCATTCCCCAGTGACCAAGTAGGGCAGCCCAGAGACTGAGGTATGGTGTTTCCTCTGAGCTTTGTGCGTGGAACGCAGACCTGAAAATTATGGGACTCTGACTGAGAGCTTCTGTCTTCCTTTCATTTCCCACTCTGTGGCAGGGGGTGGGAGAGGAGAAGGGGTACCTTGTGTCTAGCCTGCGTTGGTTTTACCAACTTTTTTTTGAAAGGTGAAAGGTGCTGTGTCCCTTCCAACCTGTGCCTTTTGCAAGAATCTCTGCTTGATATTTACTTTACGTCAGTTCTGGGAAAGGGCTCAAAACTCCCTCCAAACTATTGGCAGGAAAAGAATTAAGGACCATTTAGTTCAAACCTAGCTCTCCAGCCTTATCAGTTTTACTGAAGAGGGAACTTCTATTAGTTCCAGTATGACTTGGAATTAATGACTGTTTCTTCCCTGATATCTATTTAATTTGTCAAACTGGAATTGCTGTGTAAGGCCCTGGGCTCAAATTACAGAACAGGGGGCTCCTGAGGTGGAAGAGAATATGTGGATAAATATAATATATCCATGTTGATAAATATTCTTGGCTTCTTTGTGTTGGGGTCCTGTGTCTGTCCTTACTTACTACATGGGAGGTGCTTGCAGGGAGGCCCCCTGGCCCTTTATCCCTGGTCATTTGCTGTTTATCTGTGCTCAGTGCTTGAAGCATGATTTTGTTTACTATCCCATTATATCACTGAGATAGGTAGATTGATGGATAGATAGATAGACAGACAGACAGATAGGTAGACAGATAAAGACAGACAGACTCACTTCCTTCCTTTTGGAAAAAATCAGAGGCGCCGTGATGTGCAGGGTTGGCCCCAGAACAGCTGAGGTGACCCTCATGCTGAGACCCTTGCTGTGCACTCCGGTGTGCACAGCATGGGTGTGGCGTTGTGCTGTGCTAGGCTATTCGTTCATACACATACTTTCAAAATTTCCTACTAACTCTATAAAGTAGATCCCACTAATAGCCCCATTTTACAGATAAGGAAACTGAGACCCCTAATCTCTGGGCTTGTCTACTTCACTAGCAAGGCCTTTAAGCAAGGGCTAACATTTGTTAGACCTTCACAGTATAGCTTGATGCTGTGCTGAGTGCAATATAAATATTTCATTTAATCCACCCCAGAACCCCACGACATGGGTAGTTGTACCCCTGTCAAATGGAAAACCTGAGGTGCGGGTGAGGTAACCTGCCCAAGGTCACATACCAAGAGAGAGAGGAGCCAAAACCTGATCCCAGATCTCTGTGGCTCTAGTGCCTTTGTTTGTTAGCTCCTGAGTTATTCTAACAGCCTTCTTCTTCTTTGACTTAAAATATTGAGTTGGCCAAAAAGTTTTTTTAGTTTTCTCTGTACAGTGGCTCTCGTGGTGTTTAGTTGTCTTTAACTTCATTTGAAACATTTATTTTAGATTATATTATGACATATGGAAAAGATATGCAACATTTTTGGCATATTATGCTTTATTATTTCAAGAAAGGTAAAAACACAACTAAACCACAAAAAGAAAGATTTCCGCAGTGAATGGAGAAGGTGCTGCGACAGATGAAATATAGCAAAAGTAGTTTGCAAAGTTTCTTATAATTGTTGACATTTTGACCAAATATTTCTTTGCTGTGGACTATCTTATGCACTGGAAGATGTTTAGCAGCACCCCTGGCCTCTACCCACTAAAAGCCAATAGCAAAACATAGCCGACATACTCAAAATATCCAAATCGATAAAGTTATTGGTGAAAATGAAAAATGTGTCTTTTATTTTATGGAAAAAACTAAATGGGCTTTTTGGCCAACTCAGTATGTTATTATAATATTATTTAAATGTGTACAAACATCTCATAAGGAGTTTGCATTAGTTCTTCTAAATAACTGTAAGACCAAAATGTTAATGATATTCCATCAAAACTACTACTACCAAATTAATAGTGGTACATAGATACGATGGATGATGGTCTTTTCCTGAAACAGAATCACCCGTTCACCCTTTGTTGGGTTAAATAGCAGAAAGGCATAGCTGCACATTCAATTTCATATGTAATCTATTGTGGCATTTGAACTTGAAAAATGCCAATGTACACAATGCCTTGTTTCACATAATTTTTCTGTCTAAGGTAGAATTAACAATTTTAAGGCTTTGCCAACATGGAATACGGAAACTTCATATTCTAGCACTGCTCATGAGCATGCTGCAATCACTCACATTTATGGGGTGCCTCTTGACAGCTCTGCTAACCTGCCTGCTTCTCTGGAAGATAAAGCTTGATTTGTGGCATTATTAAAATATTAATTAAAGGGGTATTTAATCTATTATGACTGGAAATGAGACTAGAAACCGACATTATTGCTTGTTTCCTAATGCTCCTCTGCTGATGAAGTTGGTCTTTTCAGAGACCACAGGCACAGCGCTTGCGTGCTCAGCCTGACACCAGGCTCAGTTGTGCAATGTGGTGACTCAGTTCTCCTGCTGCTTTATTCACACCACTGTTAAACCTGCATTTGTGCAGCCCCTCATGTTTCCATTTGGTCTTTGCAAGGGTAAATCTGGATGCAACATGAGCTCAGAAATCTAGGTCCACACTAGGTTATAGCTGCTTATCCAGATGATCCAGGTCACATTGTGTTAATGTAGACTAAGATTTTCATTGACACAAGAACATAAAATTTGAAAACTCTTGTAGATTGCCAAGCAGGAATGTACCCACAGATGGCCATAGTCTCTAGCTCCCCTACCTGGTGACCCCCTCTCTGTGTCCTCATTCCAGCTCTCCTCAGTGCCCACCACACCACTGGTTGATCACTAGACTTAGGTATGCTCCCAGCCCCCCTCTGCCTTCCATGGTTCAGCTTCCACTCTGGCCCTCTGGCCTTGTTCTCCAGCAACCTGAGGTCGAGGTACTTTCCCAACACTTCTCAGCCCCTCTCCCCAAGGATCCCAGCTAACCCAGATGCAGCCTCTCCACAGGCAGTCACCACATGGGGGCTGTGCGAAGATGCAGCAGAGTGGGGGCTGGGAAGGTTTTCCCCAAGGGCTCAGGCCAATGGAGGGACATGTGTGCCAGATGAGGTATTTGGGCTTTGTTCCGTAGGCAGTAGAGAGCTAGCACTGGCTTTTTGAGAAAATAGTGTCCTCTGTTTGGGGGAGATAACTCTGGGCATAGTGCCCTTCCTGTCCCTTCGGCTGCCACGAAGCAGTAACAGTTTGTGCCGTTTAACAAGTTTGAAGTGATAATTTCCATTGATGAAGAAGGCACCCCTGGAAAAAAGTAAATGGAGAACTGAGAGTCCGTATCTGTATTTCCCATAGATGAAATGAAATTTCCCAAATCACTCTGCTTCTTGGCAGTTTTTTCACTAAAAAGATGGTCTTCACTGCGATCATCTTTCAGCTTCCTTGTTTCACGTGGGCTTCTTGAGTCTGATGTAATTCATCCTGCCAAGCACGTAGAAGGGTTATTGTCAGAAGTTTCCTGTGAGCTTACAGTTGTTCGGAGAATCAGGTTACTCTAGGCAACGTGAATCTTGTTCTTTCAAAGGGTGTAATTGGATTACAGAATGCACCACCCAGGGAGTCCCAAACTGAAGTCCTGGGATATCTCAGTGCCCAAATCCTGTTTTTTCCTTTGTAATCATTACCCCAAAACAGCGGTGTTCTCTGACCCTGGTTGGATTGTATTTTCCATTTCCTTTGTGGGGTCACTGTAGGGTCTTATTTCATGTTCTCTTCAGGGAATAATTGCTCTTTTGCTGTTTTTCCAACCTCTCCTTTTTGGCATTTTTCCTTCCTACCTTGTGACAGTAAAGAAGCGAATGTTTGCACAGTTGGCTGTTCCGTTCCATCACTGCCGGTCTGACGTCTGTGGGCAGGGGGGAGAGGGAGGGGCTCTGCTGCCTTCAGCAGGGTGAAGAATCACTTCGGTTTCCATCCTCTTTTAGAGGGTGGTAAGGCAAGTTGGAATGAGAGAACAGTTGAAGACCTAAGGATAATTACCTTCTAAAAACTTACCCAGATCTCTGATTTCTTCAAATTGAAAATTACTACAAACAGTTTATAAACATGAACCTGAGGAATTTGGACAAAAGAGCAGGAACAATGGTGGCTGCATGTCTTAAGTTACGAATGAAAAAATGAAACCAAATGGGGAAATGCATGTTTTTTCCCCTCCTATTCTCTCTCACACATACCTCATGAGACAAGGTGAATCAATCATAATAAACTACTTCCAAGCAGGTTTCGACCCGAGCTCCCCACGAGAACCTGCCGCAGTGAAGGAAATGAGTGCCTGCACAGTGCCCTAGCCCTAGTCACATGTGACTGCCAGGCCCTTGAGATGAGGCCAATGTGACTGAGGGACTACATCTGTAATTTTAGTTAATTTTAACTAAACTTAAGTAACCACAAGTAGCTGGTGGCTGCTTTTCTCAGTCAGCTGTCCTGGACATGTGGATGTGGCAATAAATCATCTTCGTATGACCTATGTCACTGCCTCTGACATTCCCACCAAGGTCCACCTCGTGTATCCAGCTGCCTCATAGAGGTTTTACTTAGATGTCCAACAGATCTTTCAAAGTCAGTGTGGCCAAAGGGAAGCCTCCCTCCAGTCTTTCCAATCTTAATAAATAGAGCCACCATTTATACAATTACTCCAGCCAAAAGTGTTTGAATCACCCTTTATTCCTCTCTTTCTCTCTCTCTTGATCAGCAAGTCCTCTCAGCCCTTTTTCTGGATTATACCCTGAATCCCTCGATTTCTGTTCATGTCCACTGCAGCCCTCTGAGACAAAGCCACCTTGCTTCTTGCCTCGATGATCATGACACTTCCTGATGGATCTTCTTGCTTCCCACTCAGACCTCTACAACAAATTCTTCACTGACCACCAGGGCGATATTTGTGCAGACACGAATCTGACCTTATACTCACATGCTCCAAATCCTCTGTATTAGTTAGCTTCACTGCAAAATGACAGAGATCTAAACAAAGTAGACATTATGTCTCATGACACTGGGGACCCAGACCCTTTCTGACATGCCAGTTCTGCCATTGTGTTCATATTCCAGCCACAGAGAGGTGGAAAAGAGGAAGCAGGGACACCTTTTCCCATTATAGTCACTTCTTAGAAGCCATAGGTACCACTTCTTCTTTTATTATTTATTTATTTATTTATTTATTTATTTATTTATTTATTTATTTATTTTTAAAGAGAGGGGAAGGAAGGGAGAAAGAGGAAGAGAAACACTGATGTGCAAGGGGAACATCAGTCACCCCTAACCAGGGACCTGGCCATCAACCCAGGCATGTGCCCCCACTGGGAATCAAACTGGTTACCTTTCTGTTTGTGGAATGACACCCAGCCCACTGAGCCACACCTGCCAGGGCCATTGGTACCACTTCTTTATTTCATTCACCAGAATTCAGTAATCTGTCTACATCCAACTGCAAGGGTGGCTGGAAAATGTCTTATTTTGTATAGTGATAAGCCTGAAGGAAGAAGGGCAGAATGGATTTTGCAGGATGACTGGTGGCCTTTGCCACACCCTCCATTGGCTTTCATTGTGCAATCCAAACTCCACACCGTGGCCCCGTGAGGTCCTATGCCATCTGATGTAGTACCCTATTATAGCCAAATTGACTATCTTTGGTTCTCTACATGTCAAGATCTTATTTTTTCCTTAGGTCATTTGTACTAGCCTTTCCTTCTGCCCCAAATGCTCTGTCTCTGACTGCAGGCGTGGCCATGTCTTGTCACTATGATTCTGCTCATGTGATATCAGTAGAGCTTTCTCAGACTACCCATATACTCATCACTGAAATAATTCCTTTAGAGTCATCTGTTTTTCGAGCATCTACCACTCCCTGAAAATATATGTAATTATTTGCCTCTCCATTCATACCTCCCAACTGCTCTAGAGTGAACTCCACAAAAGCTGGACTTTATCATTCTTGTTCTCCACTGTACCTTCAGTACCTGGACTAGATACATAGCTGGATAGAATATCCACATATGAGTTGTATGGGTGGATAGATGGATGGACGGATGAATGAATTCATGGAACATAATGAAAATTGTGCAGCACTGTTACAGAACAGGCGTGTGTGTGTGATTGTAAAATATTAAAGCTGGATAAACCAGAGTTCTCTTAGTCCAGTTCTCACATATTAAACCTGAGGAGAAAGGACAGCTGGTGATGTCACATAGGTGGTAGTAAATGGGAGAGATAATTTGCCAGAATTTCTCATGAAAGCCTCTTGAACTAGATGTATTTGAACTGGATGCCCAAAAATTGTTTGGATTCAAAACTGATTGCTCAGCTGTATCATACAACTATTGATTAGTAAATTGAAGTCAATCAGAATAAGGTCTTAGTAACTTGGTGAGGGCATTTGTGTGCAAATAATGTTTTAATGAGCACAAAATGGGGGATGGTCAATAATGAATGATAACATGGGGTCACCATCTTTTTGCAACCTTACTATTATTAGTCAACTCTCCACAAGTTGGCTTTTATCTTCTGAGTATTTCCATGAGAGGGCATGGAGCTGCTCCTCTGTCTTCTGTATGTAGCGGAGGCCCTGCCCAAGGTGGATGTACAATAAAAACTTTTGAGGAATGGGTAACCATCACTAAAAGGTGAGGGGAAATCCTGTCGGGACGGTTGGGTAAGTTGAAGGAAATTTTCATCATTGTAAAGAGTCAGGGTATCATTTCTTTACATTCCACATATGCAGTTCATCAAACTTATTTGCAGAATGGAGCCAGCATCAACAGTAAAATTCTGGGTAATTGATATGGTGTGTAGGGCTTTCAGGCAGGACTCCAGCTTCAGTGTTAAGAGTCCTTGGCTCTAAAAAGGAGAAAAAGCCAAGTTTTAATTACTCTGTATCCTCACTTAGGATTCAGTTGTGCATACCAGGCTCAAGAATACTAAGTGTCCAGCATGGGCTAGATGCCAGCTCCCCAGTTTTTACCTAGCCCTTGCCATATGAGACAGATTGGTAGTAAAATAAAGCCCAAGTGACCGCAGGGGACACATCTCAGCCTAGTTATTCCTTAGAAGATATTTAAGTCTACGTGAGCACTAAGTGTACCACAGAATTCTGGGCCTCCAGGACCACTAAGGTTTATATGGCACTCTTAGGACTTATTATGGGAAAGCCTATGGACTAGGGCTCTTGCAGACATGAGTAGAATTCTTGGGCTGCACATATAGGATTGATTGCTCTGGACTAGACTAGGTTTTGGGCATGGAGGAAAGAGGGAGTGAGGCTTGTGTGGGACACAAGGTATGCTTAGATCTCTCTGCATTCTCATGGAGGGAGATCTTTAAAAATCATGTTAGTGTTTTGTGTAATTTGAGTCCAATTACTTGAGATAGCTGAGTGTAAGTTTTTCTAGGTGATCATGCATTTTTCTTCCTTCACTGGCATTGGATATGAGGTTTTGATTAAGCCAAGAGGTTGTAAAGAAGCCACATTCCCTCATGCCTGACTGTGGCACACAGCTGCTAGCTCTTCCAGATGCACTGACAGACAGACGTTGGCGGCTGGCCCAGTAATGCCATGCCAAAAGCAGTGTGTTCATTTCATTCCAAACTGGGCCTTTTTGGAAAGGCAGAACTCTCTCATTTTCATATATTTGCCCACGCTTTGACTGTCTGACTATTATTTTTTGAGGACAAGTGATATCAAGTTTGCGAAGTTAGCAAAAAAGGCAAACAGTGGGAACAAATCTTTGACACTGGTTCCAGCAAGGCAGTTCTCCACTGGCATACGTGGTATTAAGCTGATGGGATTCCAGCAGTTGGCAACAATGTGAAATGCAAATATCAGAAACCTGTCATCCCCTTATGCCTGGTTTACATGGGTTGATTCTGATGCTTTCACTTGCGAAGAATAACCTTTTCACTGTACTCTCTCCTGCACAGGCCCCAGGCCAGATAGCCAGGCGTTACTGCATCACCCTGAGGAGCTTAGACCCTCCTGAGGTGATTGCAGGAACAGCCTGAAAAGGTAGAGATGTGGTGCAGCCAGAGAGCAGCAGCAATGAAAGATGCCAGAGAGCTCTGTCTAGACTTGTATTCCACCCGCCTCCCCACTTCTGTCCTCAGAGAGGCCTCCCCTGACGGTTCACTAGAATTCACTAGCTTAATTCTCTGCATACACTTAAATATTTTAACTGTGGTTATATATATATATATTTATCATCTTCACCATTTTAAGTGTATAGTTTAGTTCTGTTAAATACATTCGCATTGTTGTGCACCCATCACCACCATCCCGCTCCCGCTGAAACTCGGTGCTAATTCAACCAACATGCCGGCCTGCCCCAGCCCCGCCCCAGCCCCGCCCCAGCCCCGCCCCAGCCCCGCCCCAGCCCCGCCCCAGCCCCGCCCCCAACCCCACAGCAGCCATTCTACTCTCTGCCTCTGTGAGTGTCACTATTCCAGGCACCTCGTGTGCGTGGAGTCGCAGACTACTTGTCCTTTTGTAGATTGGTTTATTTCACTGAGCATAATGTCTTCAAGACTCATTCATGTAGCATGTGTCAGAATTTTCTTTCTAAGCCTGAGTAATATTCCATTATGTGTATATGCCACATTTTGTTTATCCATTTGTCTGGCTGTGGATACCTGAGTTGCTCCCACCTTCTGGCTATTGTGAATAACGCTGCTGTGAACGTGGGTGTGTATAACTACCTCTTTTGTACAGATACTTCTCTAACACCCTGCCTCTGATTTTTTTGGATATGTATCCAGAAGTGGGATGGCTGGAACATGTAGACTCACTTTCTTCATCTGTAGAACAAAAGCGTCGACCCCCGAAGCCCACTCTGAGCCCTGGGGCTGTCTCCAGCAGTGCTTGTAATGACTGCTGAGGAACAAGGGCCTTCAGAGCCCCCACCCACGGGGATGGCTGTCACCCAGCGGTGCCAGTCTCCTCTGTGGCACGAAGAACAAGGCCGTCTTAGAACTGTGAGTCTCCATGGCTGCTTTATTTCCAGTGAGGGGCCTTCCCCCGGCCTTCCAAACAAGCACACTTTTTGAGGAGGAACAGGGAGAAACAAGTCACTAGTGCCCACTCACAGAGTTCATAGATGTTGGCTTTGTGGTTTCTGTGGAACAAGTGAGTTTTTCTCTTTTCTTCTCTCTTCAGCCCTGAGGTTTATCTGCCTCCCCGCAGTGCCTGCTTGCTGCCTCCCCCACCAGCACCCCTTTCCGCCTGTCTTTCTCACTCTGCAGTCTGGCTCTACACTCCCAGTGGTGTGCTCTCAGGGCCTCGGTGGTGTCCACGTCTCAGTTCTAGCTAATGGAAAGCTGGGTCATTTAATAAACCCATCAGGCCAGGTAATTAAAAACCTAGGAGGAGTGTGGAAACGTGTGTGTGTGTGTGTGTTTTAAGCCTGTTAAAATCTCTTCTTTGTGTCCAGCGGGGCCTACTGTTAATGCAGAATTTGAGAGCTGCATTATTCACAGTGCGATGCATTTAATTTGGCGGCATCCTGCTTGAATTCAGAGCTGGGCACTTGTTGCAGTACCTCGGCAGCCTAATGCATTATTCTGAGTATGTTCTTTAGAGATGAGCTAAGGAAAATTAAGTGACAAATTCATTCTCACAACATCCCAGCTCTGCATCCCAGCTGTAATGCATCTCTTCTGGCAACAAAGTGTTCTCCGAGGAATGTTTTGTTTTGAGGACAGGGGTTTTTGTTGTTTCATACGAGCCGGCGCAGGCCTGTGTGTCGGGGACCATAACTAGGTGGATGGGGATGTCCTGACCCCCGGCCAAGCACTTGCTGCGACTTGCTGAGACCTCAGAGGAATTCTGCAAGAAGCCCACACCCTTTTCAAAAACGAGGAGGATTAGGTCCAACAGTGCAGAACAGTGGGTCTGGTCTGCAGTCGTGTGGTTCCATTCAGACATCCATTGGATGGAAATTTGTGTTTTATTGTGGTCAGATACACATAATGCAAACTTTACCACTTGAGGTATTTTTAAGTGTGCAGTTTGAGAAACTGGGGAATTAGGTACATTCACATTGTTGTGTAACCATCACCACCATCCATCTCAGTTTTTCATCCTACAAATCTAAAACTCTGCACCTATTAAACACTGGCTTCCACACCCCTACGCCCAGCCCTTGGCAACCACCATTCTACTCTCCAAGGACCTCGTGTAAGTGGAACCATCTAGTGTTTGTCGTTTCGTGTCTGCCCCATTTCACATAGCGTAGTGTGTTCAGGGTTCGTCCGAGTTGTGGCCCGCATCGCGAGTGCTTTCTTTTTGAAGGCTGAGTCCTAGTGCGATGCGCGCACACGCCACAGCCCATCCATCCCTTCGCCAGTTGCCAGACACTCAGGTTGTGTCCGTTGTGTCCACCTTTTGCCTATTGTGAGTAATGCCGCTGTGAACTTGGCTGTGCAGGTATCTGCATGGGACCCTGCTTTCAATTCTTTTAGGTATGTATTTTGAAACGGAGTAGCTGCATTATATAGTTTGAAGGACTTTTACCATATTCCTTGGAGACCATCTTTGAAGATCTGGTAGAACTTAGTGCAAACATTAATAAATAAAAGCATATGTTGACATTACTTAAACAGGAGTAACAGGAGGCAAAATGTGGTAATTATTGAGTAATTAATGCATAAATTTGAACTGGAAGGTGTGATGATGAAACCAGAAGGCAGTGCTGTTGCTACGTTTTATTTTCTTTATAGCATATATATATGTCTCTGTTCTTGCTTCCAGAGAAATGTGTTCTAGCTGATTTAACTAATGTTATTTAAAGTTATTTATAACAGTCATAGTATTCATGCATCTACATTTTAAAGAATTAAGAAGCATTTTAGATAGAATTTTTTAAATGAGTCTGACAGATTAAATTCTGTTATCACTAAGTTGACAACTGGTAGGAGAGTCTTTATTTTAGAGGAGCATCAGCGTTTGTGAAGATTCACCATAGAATTTCTTACAATTGTAAGCTCTACTAATACACAAATATTTAATTCAATGTACAAAAAAATCACTTACACAAAACTCTGGTGTGCTTGCGCCTGGAGTCGATAGTCAGCAAGCATCTGCTGCGTTACGCTGTCACCTCCTTGACTTCGTCTGCTTGTGCAGTGGCCGGCGTGGCACAGCACTGCCACATCCTTAGAGGCACCGGCATCATTCCAACCCAGCAGAAAGCTGAGGGGACTTCAGGTGGCAGAATAAACTGGAGTTGCCACAGCAGGGAGAATCTTTTTTAAAGGTGACTGTGAAGATGTCTCTTTATTCCATGGCTTAAATCTGTCAAGGGTTCATGGCACTTTGGGAACAAAGGACACATTTTTCGCTGCGGTTTATCAGGCTTCCCTGTGTGGCCCCAGAGGACCCCTCCAGCCCCGTTTCCCTACCCTCCACCTCACTTGCTGGTTTCACTTCCTCGAAAACTTGATGATCTGTTGGATCTCTCACCTTTTGCACAGGCTCTTCTTTGCTAAAACACCCTTCAGTGACTTTCTCGGGGTGAAATTTGCTTGTCAGGTCCTCGAGTGACATGTGCCATGTTTTCTCCTGACTCCCACCTCTGAGTGAGTGGCCCCTCCTCTGTGCCCTCAGTACTCTCTCCTGTTCCTCATGTCACTTCTTCATGCGAAACTCAGTTTGATGAAATATTGAGTAGATATAAAAATACTAATAGAATATATCAGGTAGAAAGGTTCTGGCATGATGCACATTTGTGCACCAACCACCCGGTTTTAGAGGAAGACCACGGTCATTACATCTGAAGTCCCCGGGTGCCCCTCTCCACCATCCCCTCACTGCCGTCCTCCCAGGAACCACAAGCCGGGCTTTTGTGTGACTCCTTCCCCTGCTTCTCTTTATAATTTTGCCTCCTCTGTTAGTATTCATCTAATTTTGCATGTTTTTGAACTTTTAGTAAGTTGAATCGTACAGCATGTGTTCTCCTATATTTTCTTTTTACTTAGCATTATTCCTGAAATGCACCTGTGTTGACCTTCATAGCTGTAATTCACGCATTCCACAGCTGTGTGAATATATCACCATTATTTGGCCTGTACTTGATTCTTTTTACATACCTCTATTTCCTCCCTTTCCCTCATGCCCCCATTTTTATTCGAACACACAATTGTAAATTCCCAAAGGGCAGAGATGGAGTTTATCTTGCTCATTCTTATGTCCAGGTTTCTGGCACATAAGAAAGTATTTGTTAAATAAAACGTGTACCCTTTGGCCTGAGGGTCTGCCTGTGAATGGGAGTGAGCAGCCATATCATTCTTGTTTGCTCAAAGCTCTTTCCTTCTAACACCTTCCCTCACCACAGTGCTCCGGACCAGGGCTCAACACACTTTCTGGAAAGGGCCAGCTAGTGATTGTTTTGGGCTTTGCAGGCCATTTGGTTTCTCTCATAATTACTCAATTCTGACATTGTGGCGTGAAAGCAGCCATAGATGATACATAAACAAATGGGTTCCAATGAAGCTTTACTTACAGAAATAGGCGTCAGGTTGAATTTGGTCCACTGGCTGTAGTTTGCCAACCTCTGTCTAGAGAACTGCTCCGATTGGGAGGGAAGACAGCACTGCTGTTGGATCAGAGAGAGGAAGCCTTGATCATGCCTGTGCCTTCCAAGGGGACCATCCCAGTCTAGTAAGAGAAGGACAAAGAGTGGGCTCGTGGCACCTTGTAAGGCCATAGGCAAAATATTACGGCTCAAGTGAAGGTGAAAAAGTAGAAAAGTGCATGACACTCACACCAAAGTGCATCTTGAATGTCAGCGTGTTATACATATAGACTGTGTTGCAAAGCCATGAATAAAAATACTGTAACGTCTGAGGCTAGAACAGTTCAGGTATCCATCTCACCCTCTTTCATCCGGACCTTTCTTCCCTCGTCTGTCTCTAGCATCAGAGGCTCGAGCCTGGCTGGCTCCATGTGTGAAGAACTCAGAGTTGGTGCCTTTGCTCTGTCAAGCGCACAGAGGATATTCTGATGGAGAAAACATTGTCTCTTATTTGTCAAATTGGACAGAACAGCATCTTCAAAGGTTCTAGTACAAGGGGGAGAGCTTGACTGAGCCATCTCCTTGCATGCCAGTGGCCCCTACGCTCATGACCTTGGCAGACCAAGCAGAGTACTGCAGTGCCAGAGCGCAGGCTCAGGTGGGCACATGTGAACCCTGAGACCATCCTGCTCTTTGCATTATCTGAGTGGGGACACTTCTGCCTTCCTCACAGGATTCTTGGGAGGAATGTGACTTGCTCCTTGTGAGAGCAAGTAAGGGTGAAAGAAGTGTGGCTGAAGGGAATTCAAGATGATGAGGATAAGAGAAAGAATAGGAAGGAACAAACAGCCATGCTTACTGAACTCTGTGCTCCTCGTTCCATCCTCACAGTGGTCCCACAGGGAATGTACTGTCACTGTGCCCTCTGACCAGAGGGCCATTTGGCCAGGTTTGCTTGACTAGTGATAGAACCAAGACTGAGACCAGTCTGTCTGGTTGGAGAGCTCCCATTCTGCACCATGACCCTGCCCCACATGGTGTTGCTACCAATGCTTTACATTTGGCTACTGTACATCATTACTGGGGGGGGGGCCCTAAAACCCCTCACCAGTGAGGTGACTGGCTCAGCCCCATTCTGCTCTTGATCATGCCCTACCTGTGGCAGAATAGAAAAAAACTGCCATAATGAAAGTTCCCAGAAAAAAAAAATCAGGGTATAAAATTGTAGAGAGCTGAGTCTCCACCATGATACAGGTGCTGTGGCCAAAGGCCAGGTAGACGTTACTAAGTTAGGGTTTTGTTTTCCCCTACCAAAGATGCGGTGTCTCAGTGGGACTTTAGTTAGTCGCCGTGGTGGTTTTAGGACTCCGATGATGGAGACATAGAAAGTGGTCTAGAGACATCAGCTATTCCTCTAAGGACACAAAGCATCCAGGAAATTGTGTCACGTATGATGTGTATTTGAATCATTTTTGAAAACTCAACAAAAACTCAACTCCACATAACAAACTGTGGAAGTCATTGGTGCCTTTTTCCAGTATTTCTTTTCAGTTGGTCAGGTCCATGTGCCTAGTTCTGGCCAATGAACTATGAGTAGAAATGACATGTCTTTTATGGTCTGGAACATTTAATTACCTGTGAGGACACAGCCTTCTAAGACATCAGCCAGCAATATTCAGGAGATGGCTGCTCTTTCAGCCTGCATCCCAGTGACAATGATGAAAGGAGCCCCCCTGCCAGCCCTCAGTGGGCAGGTAGTTTGAGCAAGAAATAAACTTTTGATGTTTTAAAGCTCTGAAATTGGTAAGAGTTGTTCATTCCTGCAGCTTGGCATAGCCCGTGACTAACCCACAAACCTACGACAGTTTTCTGCCTGAAAAGCAGATTGTTTGTACAGTTTTAAAAATGACTCTACGTGAGTTCGGACTGGAATGAAAGAATGTTAGTGTTGCCTTTGGGAGTATAGAGTTTCACTGGAGAGTAAGTAAGTTCCAAAAATAGAGCCCAGTTCCATAGGACTTTGTATGTATTTGATTGTACTTACTGATAAATCTATCAGTGTGGCTGGTTTTATGATAATATTGAAGAATGTTTGTTTCATTGGTAGGCCATTGTTATGGGACTCAAATGTACATAAATGCTACTAACTGATACATATAAATTAGTCCCTTGAGTGGTCTTCTTATCAGTGCCTTATGATTATGGTTTGAAGTAGTTCTTTGTAAGAAGACTTTTTTACTGACATCTTAACCAACTATATTACAGGATAGCTTACTTAGTGTAGGTATTGTATTAAAAAAATATTGGTCCTATTTGCCAGACTGATTCCTATGCATTGGCAACCTTAGTCTAAACATTTCCAAAACCTGCTGAAGTTGTTGAATTTGGACAAACCACTCGCCCCATAGGCCCTGTGGTGTCAGCATATCGTTCACATATGGCACTGCTGTCCCAAAGCCTGTTTCCTGTTAACTGTGTCTTCAACAGTTACTATTCAGGATTTCTGCACCTTTTACCCTCTCTCCCCCTTATCCCTCATCATGTTCTTTAGATTTTTCTCTTTTGCTTGCATGCAGGCATACACACACACACACATGCACACACACACACACACACACACACACACACCTGCTCTCTCTTCAAAGATTTAAATTGATCCTGTTCTAAAATCCCTGACATTATGGGAAATGTCTGCACAGTATTCATCATCCCTAATGAACAAAACTGAGGGAACCCTTTGAAGTGCTTCTTTGGAACTAAGAAGGCTTGTTGGCTAGTTGTCATTAACCCGAGCCCACCTGGCTGCATGACTTCAGTGTGCGTGGCGTAAGTTTCTGTCTTAAGCACAGACTCCAAGGCTTTAGGTTTTCAACTGTGTTCAAGGTGATAAGGGCCAGGGTGAGTTAGTGGGAGAAAATTTAATATTGGGTGAAAGAAAAAATGGCAGCATTCCAGTCCCCACAGGTATGCTTGCCTTTCCCTTTTACAGAAGCTAAAATTTTCCAAGCCAAGTGGAAATGCTGTCTATCCTCCCCTCTCCTACTCCAGGCCCTGCAAGTGTATAATACCTTGGACTTGCTACATGGTGTTCTGTAGCTCATTGGCAGTACCCATAGTGTGAGATAAAAATTTCATCCTTGGCAATGAGAAGCACACCCTGAACTTTCTCAGGGAGTATTTGGTGATTTTTTAAGTTTTTAAATTATGCTTTAAGGGGTGGGTTTTTCCCAAGAGCTTCTAATCTAATCTTTCCCAAAAGTAAATTGTAAGACTTTTGCCAAAAAGAAAGCATATTTGAGAGAGAAGACACTTAAGCCCCTTTGGTAGAGGAGAAGTGTGTTTTAAATGTCTGCTCAGGCAACACTCAGCAATGTGGCATGTGTCTCAGAGATGGGCCGGGTGGAGGAGAGACTCTCCAGAGAGCTCAGCGAGGGACTCAAACTTCCGTCACGGGAACAGGCAGAATCCGGCAGGTCAGCAGGAAGAGAAGAGCAGGCTGTCCTGTGAAGTCAGGCTTTGCTCCAGCTGCAGCTCCGCACCTAGACCACAGTCCAGCTCATCCTTCATGTTCAAATCTGATGCTAGGAGAGGTACAGAACATAGCTAAGGCCAGACAGTGTCTGAACTAGATAGAGTTAGAACTCAAACCTCCTGAATAGCAAGCAGTCTGATGCCCCTCATATAGTAAAAGGAACTCACAGTTGTCCAGGAGTATACAAAAAGAAGAAAATGATTGCTTTTCAAAGGAAATTCATGCCTATTGTCTGAGTAGTAATAAAAGCAACAATCAGTGTGCAAAAACTTTGTTTAAATTCTCCTCGAGTCTTGTAGGAGTAGGTTCTAATGCATGGACTGGGAGAACTATCCAGGTTGTCCATGTCTGTGTTTGATGGACTTTGGCCCTGTTGACCTCTGGCCTCCCAGTACACCCATCTGACAAATGGAGGGCCGGAAAGAGAGGCAAGGGATTCTAGGTCAGCTGAGCAAGAAGGTTAGTTTCCAGGGCTGCTGGCAATACTGAATGTTAAAGGAGGACTTGAGGATACATAGGAATTAGTCACAAGTAGGTTAGCTATGTGCTGTTGTTGCCAGTTTCCACATAAACAGGTTCTGTAACGATGTCACCCAACCCTTCACACACCTCAGGAAACATCCTTATGCACATGTCCCTGGACTGGGGTGGGGTGGAACCACTCATAGGAGTTGCTTAACAGCAGTTTCCTCAGCCAGGGAAAAATTTGTCTGTCCTGTTCTTGCAGTGGACTTGATGGGCTCAAGGAGGAGAGGAGTTTTCCAGGGTGAAGCATAAATGCCTCTTGCCAGGGTCACTGCCGCAGTGCCATTAACTACTGTTGAGGTGTGTCAGTAGTCTCCTAACTCGTTTCCTGGCCCCTGCCCCTCCCTTTCCCAGTACTGCTCTAGGGCTTCTGTAGAGCATGACACAGATCACCCTGGAAGTCAGCCCAGTGGCACTTGCTGCCATGCACGTCGAAAAGCCTGGCTGTACCCCTTGCTTCCAGTGTGGCTGCACTGGTGACCAGCTCTAAAGCTGGGAGAGATAGGGCCTGCCTTACAGACTGGACAGAGGAGGCTGCCCGTACTCAGTCTCCACACTGTTCCACCAAGAGGGTTGGAGGCATTGGGGAGGCAAGACCTGAGCAGTGGCGGGCTCTTGCATGGCATCCCCCATTGTTCTCTTCCATGTGTTCCTTCCCCTTGACTCTCTACATCCATACCCAGCCCTTCCTTCCATCTGAAATGCCCTTATTCCTCTGCCCACCATTTGCATTTCCAAATTCTAGCAGTTTCTCATTGGACCAACTCAGTAGGCCCCTTTTTTCACCTTTCTAATAATTTGGAACGCTTCATGAATTCATGTGCCATCCTTGCACAGCAGCCTTGCTAATCTCTGTACCATCCAATTTTAGCACGTGTGTTGCCCAGGCAGTCACAAAGGGCCCTTTGTCTTTATAGATCATCCCATGTCCCCAACCCCCAAGCTACAGGGCCAGTGTCACTCTAGGGAACCCCTGCCAGACTTTACTTTTGCCTTTCTTATGATCTGTGTCGCATCTCTCTCCATCTAGCCTACAAGGTTAACATATGTCCCACTGGGTTTTTTTCCAAATGACCCAACACAGCATTTGTACATTGAGCTATACCTAAATGCACTGAACTGTATTCAACAGACTCTAAAATATTTGTAATATAGGTGAATGAGTTAGGGATTGGTACAGGGTGGCTGTAATTAGAAATTTAGGAGAAGGCAAGAAGAACCTGAGTTTGCAAGATGGGAGTGTTCCTGTGGACTGCAAGATGGAGGTAATTATTGGTGAAGAGATGAGAAGGCACATTCCACAGTGAAGGAGATGCATGGTGACTGAAATGGGAGCTACATGATACAAGCAGAGGGAGGTGGAAGCTGTGGTGGGAGGTGGCAGGGCAGGTTGGGTTCTAACCTGGCTTAGAAAGGTTGGCTTAAAAGGGGAGCAGTGGGAGTGTTCACTTTGCACCAAGATTTGGTGTCGGCTTCATTCAGCCATAGGACAGCAATAGTTAAATGAATTGCCCAAATCATACAGTGAACTGGGGAGGGAGGAGGATGCAGCTGGGTGTCCAGTCTAGGCTTCTCACTAGTGGATGCCACTCTGAAATTTTTGCACAATAGACGTCTGTATTCTGAAGTCATCATTAGTATTTACTGCTCTGCTCTTACCAGCACAATTGCTTAATAAAATCTGCAGGACCTTTAGTACTCCAAATGCAAGGTGTTTTTCCAAAGAAATATGTATGGCTATAAAATATTCAAAGATGAAATTAGAAGAGGCTTCCTAATGCCTGCTAGAAATGGAACTGAAATACACATAACACTACATGAACCTATTTCTACTATTAAAATTCCTAGTTTACCAACTGCTTAAAAGTCAAATTTAAGTCAACAGAATATTCATGTGTTGCCCTCTAAGGGGAATATTTCAGGAAGAATAGAAAGACAGTTGATAGACATTTCTATCTGGATCTCTTCTTTCTGCCCCATTAAACCAGAAATTGGTCTTTGCCAGTACTAACCTAGTATGTGTGTACAAGGGAAGATAATTAACTGGAAGAAGGCCAACTGCAGAATTGCTTATCCTGTCATACTTAATATCAGCCATGTATATTCAATGCTGATACACACATTAGAGGCTTTATGTGCCCTCCCTGGAAAAAGACTCTGTACAAAGAATAGTAAATTATATCTGCTGGAAATAGGTTGTGTGGTAGGGCTGAGCAGTTTATCCCTGGAACTCCCATCTTGGCCCACAATCATGGCCTTGGCACTAGCCCACTGGCCCATGTTGACCCCAAACAAGGAAAGCTTGCTCTACCGCCCCCCACTACGGTGAGTGAATGGTTTAGTCAGATGCATAACTGTGCTGAATATGTGGAAAAGCAATTAGCTTGCTGAGGGTCAGTAGCTGATACTCTATTTCAAAATGCAGAATTAGTCAGACTCACCCACAGTTGTATAAGCAATATTTTGAAAGGGGGCGGTTTGTTTTGAAGCTAGGAGTACTAGAAGTGCTAAGTGATGAAGACGAGTGGGTAAAGGAACTACCATCTAAGTCCTTCTCTCCCGGGCTTGCTTTTAATTTGTGTCTGCATTTTTCTGTAGCTCACTGTCGTTTAAAATCTCACTTTCTGTAGCTGTTCAGATGATTTTTTATTAAACATATTTTTTTGTGTGAAATAAAGAATGTATTTGAATTTTTTAATGATTAAAATGTGTTTTATACTGTCTTATATTGCAGTGTCTGGAACAGAACTCAGAAATTTAATTAAAGCCATAAAACATAGAAAGATACTATAACAAAATTATTTTTAACCCTTAAAAAATGTCGGTGTAATACATTTTAACCAGTCTACAGTGGTCTGTTTACAAAAAGTATGTAAATAAAGTCACGTACTCTATTATTACTAAAATTAGTGGCTTAGGGATAAATTCAGAGCACCTATTTAACAAAAGTTTGTATCAACAGCACATTTATAGATGGCTAACCTCTCCCAGTTTAACTCTTAGAAGACAACCTTCCATCTTTAAGGAAATTCCCCTTTTTGCAATATCTTCGTGATCCTGAGTATATTAAGTCCTCTTTCAACTTAGGGTTTGCATTTATAAGATATTGAAAACAAACATACCTGCATAGTGATGTAGTTGATCTGAGTTTCAGCGGGGTAACACGTACATAGCATTAAGCAAACTTTCTAGCATAGCACATCACAAGTGCTCAGTGAATTTGTATTAGCAATTACAATGTAGTCACACAAACACCATGAATTTGTTACGTGTATTAGTCAGAGTAACAGATGCTAGCCGCTGTAACACAACCCCCAGATCCCAGTAGCTCGTTGATTCCTCCATTGGTCTGATGCTGGCGAGTTTTCCTGGGTGGGTCTCTACCAGGTAATGATGACTCAGTGATTCAGAAATTTCCAATCTTTTGATACTGCCGTCTTTATCATCTGGCCTCCACTGTCACTGCAGAAAGGGAAGAGATGTAAATGATTGAACAGGAATTTTGGTGACCAGCCTCAATGTGGCATACTTCCCTCTGTATTCCATCAGCTAACAGTTGAATGGGACCCAAATGAACTGCAAAAGAGCTGGTAGATGTCTTCTTTCTTCATATTCAAGAAGAAATGGGATTATTGAACACCCTACCATTCCTGTTGCGCTCTTTGCTCCAGCTATTATTGCTGTGCAACATATTATTCTAAATTTACTGACATAAAACAACAGCCAATTTCTTTTTTAAATTGAATTTATTGGGACAACATTGGTTAACAAAATTATGTAGGTTTCAGGTGTGCAACCCCTCCATTTGTGGGCTCTGGCCATGTATCCTGTTGATTGACGTGATGCTGAGACTCTTGCAGCTATTTCTCAACTTGTCACCTTGCTCCAGGGCTCTGGCCCGTCAAGCTGTCTCTCTGTTGTGCCCCCAGATAAATTTTACAAAATTGTTACTTTTTTCACTGTCACTTTCTTGCTGACTGGCTGCCCATTGCTTTGTAACTCCTGCTTTTCATTTCATCATAGTTAGATTTCACCCACTTTTACCAAGGTATACTCTTTATCCCATGCAGTCTTCCTTCTCTCGGTCCTCTCCCCTTACTGTGGTCATTGTTGGCTCCACCTCTCCACCCACATTGTTGCTGCCATGTGGAAGGCCTATTTGGAACTTACCTTTGAGATCCCTCTCAGTGCCATGTGTTCCCTGAGACCTATCATCACGATTTTAGACTGTGCCAACCTCCCACTCCTGGATGGTTTTTCTCCTCCATCCGTCTGCATCTGCATGCTTACCATGTGCAAAGTGTGCCATGGAGGTGACCCAGAGATGCCCAGGGCATGACCCTAGCCAGTCAGCTTAACGTCTAGCACAGTCATTAAAACATGCACAAAAATAATTCTGATGCTCAGTAGAATGTAATAAATACTATATTTTTTATTTATTTTAATTTTTTAAAAATCCTTACCTGAGGATATGCTTATTAAGAGTGAGAAGAAGAGAGAAAGGGGATGGGGAGAGAAAAGAGAGAAACATCAATTGGTTGCCTCCAGCACGTGCCCTGACTAGGGATTGAACCCTCAACCTTTCGGTGAACAGATTGACGCTCCGACCAGTTGAGAAACCCAGCTAGGGCAATAGTATGTTTTTTTAAATGTAGGTTAAATTGGGCCTGTTTATAATAGTTAGGATTTATCACTATGTCCAGAGAGAGACGGTATGGTGTACCGGCTAAGAAGTCAGATTCTGAAGCCAGAGGATATGTTGCCAATAACTAGCTATATGGACTGGGCCAGTACTTAACCTTTTTGTGCTCAACTTCTTCATCTGTGAAGATGGAGATAATGAGATTGCCTCCCTACCCACAGGGTTGCTGTGAGGATTAAACCTACTGACATGGGAAGTGCTAGGAGAATACTGAAACAAAGTAAGTGTTAGAGGCGTGTTTGTTGTTATTGCCTCCATTGCCACCACCATCATCCCCACCACCTCCACTGTTGTCTCCTATACTTGACTGTGAGTTTCTGAAGGACAGAGATCACAATGTTAACATCTCCTTGAGCATCGCAGCCTTTGAATGGAGCAATAGATAATCTGATGCCTGCCCTCTGCCACAGAGGGCAGGATCAGTAGCGCAAGCGTCATCTCTCCCCCAGGCTCTCCTGTGCTGGCACAGCACCATTTCAGAAGGACAGTGTCCTCAAATTAATTGGCTGAGGATGGCTGTATCAGGAGTCTCCAAGATCACCCCCAGGACTGATGATTCACTGGAGGATTCACAGGACTCAGCACCTCAGCATCTAGTTGGCTGTGATTTGTTACCACAAAAGGACACAGGGCAGTGTCAACAAAGGGAAAAAGTGCATGGGCCAGTCTGGAGGAAACCAGGCCCAGGTTTTCCAGAGCCCTTTCCCAGTGGAGTCTCACAGGATGTGCTTCATTCCCCCAGCAGTGAGTTGTGACAACATGAGTGAAATGCTGTCCACCAGGGAAGCTCATTAGAGTTCAGAGCCCTGGGTTTTTACTGGAAGCTGGACTCATGTGCACCCTCTGCCTAGTACATACCAAACTTTGCCTTCTCCAGAGGAAAGCAGATGCTCAGCATAAACCACATGGCCTGCACAAACTGTGTAGGCACGGAGAGCCACACTTGTCAGTTAGGGTACAGTGGGACGACTTCTGAAATTGGGTTCCCGGAGGCCAGCCAGGCCTGGCCTTGCAAGGAGGCCTCTGCAGGAAGAGCAATCTCAGGTCTGCTGTGCTGGCACCTTTCTGCACAACGGCACAGGCTGAGACTGCATGTTGAGCAGCTTTTGACTGATTGGAGTTTTACAAGAAAAAGAAATCCCATTCTTTTTAGCATATTTAACCACTCCATAATTATTTGGTGACAAAATAATTGGAGAAAAAGATTTGAGGCCAAATTTTGAGGAGAAAAACAAATCAGAATTTGAAAGAGAGTTTCAGCCTAAAATCTCCCTTAATTTCTGCATTTGAAGGCTCACATGTAACTCCCGTGTCATGCTTCCAGCTCTCTGACTGATACAAATGGCCCAGCCAAGAGCTCGGAGTGTGTCCAGAGCCCCCTGCACACAGTGACCCCAAAGGATCATGGCTCCCCAGGTGACAGTGCCAGAGGGTGGTCTCTGGCCTTTGGACTCCACACTCCACAAGAAAATCAAGCTCAAGGATAAGAACCTTCTCCCTGGCCTTCACCCCCTGTCCAGCCCTGTTCTTGTTACGTGCTTTTAGCATCTGTTCCCATCCTTCACTGAGCCCAGCAGGACTCCCTAGACAGCTGTTAAGAGGGAGCTGCAAGCTGAGAAGTTAGTGCATCTTGCCATCCTGATTCTGAGCTTTAAAATTCCTGTTCCCTCTTACTGCATATGCACCCCACTTGGAAACACCAGAGGGACGTGAATGACTGGTGTGCTGTGTTTCCTCTCTGACTGAGGAGGGAGTTCATTAGGGCCAGACTTCCATGACCTTGCCATTTCATACTTCTGTTTTGCCTTCTTCCAGGCACTCATGCCCTTAAAGCAGAGCTCAGACTGTGGACCAGGTTACCCATGTTGAAAATCCCAGCACTGACACTTCTAGCTGTTTGAATGTGGACAGGAAACTGTTCCTCAAATAGGGACAATACAATGCCTATGTAGGTACTAGGTGGTACCTGTCTTAAGATAGTTGTGGACTTAAAAACTGCTTGACCTAATAAATGAATTTGGCAAAACAGCGGGATACAAAGTCAATATCCAGAAATCAAAGGCATTTCTGTACACCACCAATGAAACAGCAGAAGCAGAAATCAAGGAAAAAATTCCATTTGAAATAGCAAAAAGAAAAATAAAATACCTAGGTATAAACCTAACCAAAGAGGTAAAAGACCTGTATTCAGAAAACTATATACCACTGAGGAAAGAAATCAAGGAAGACACAAACAAATGGAAACATATACCATGTTTATGGATTGGGAGGATTAATATCATTAAAATGTCCATACTACCCAAAGCAATCTACACATTCAATGCGATACCTATTAAAATACCAATGGCTTATTTCACAGACATAGAACAAACACTTCAAAAATTTATATGGAACCATAAATGACCCCGAATATCTACTGTAATATTGAAAGAGAAGAGTAAAGTAGGAGGGATCACAATACCAGACACTAAACTATACTACAAGGCCACTGTAATCAAAACAGTCTGGTACTGGCATAAGAACAGGCACATGGACCAATGGAACAGAACAGAGAGCCCAGAAATAAACCCAAGTCTCTACAGTCAATTGATATTTGATAAAGGAGGCAGCGACATAAAATGGAGTAAAAATAGCCTCTTCAACAAATGGTGCTGGGAGAACTGGACAGCAACATGCAAAAAAAAGAAACTAGAACACCAACTTACACCTTATACGAAAATAAACTCAAGATGGATAAAAGACTTAATATAAATTGTGACACCATTAAAGTACTAGAGGAGAACATAGGTAGGAAAATCTCAGATATATCACGCAAAAACTTTTTTACAGACATGTCCCCTAGAGCAAGAGAAATAAAGGAAAGAATAAACAAATGGGACCTCATCCAAATAAAAAGCTTCTGCACAGCTAAAGAAAATAGTATCAAAATAAAAAGGGAATCAACTGTATGGGAAAACATATTTGCCAATGATACCTCAAATAAAGGCTTAATCTCCAAAATATATAAAGAACTTACACGATTATACTCTAAGAAGACAAGCAACCCAATTAAAAAATGGGCAAAGGACTTGAACACACATTTCTCCAAGGAGGACATACAGAAGATCCAAAATCACATGAAACGATGTTCAATATCACTAGCTATCAGAGAGATGCAGATTAAAACCACAATGAGGTACCACTTCACACCAGTCAGAATGGCCATCATAAGCAAAACAACAAACAACAAGTGTTGGAGAGGTTGTGGAGAAAAGGGGACACTAGTGCACTGTTGGTGGG
>PVIA01002835.1:0-35548 GCA_004024845.1 Tonatia bakeri | reverse complement strand
CTTCGACCCAGCAATTCCACTGCTGGGACTTTCTCCTAAGAATCCTAAAACACCAATCCAAAAGAACCTTTGCACCCCCATGTTCATAGCAGCACAATTTGCAATAGCCAAGCATTGGAAGCAACCTAGATGCCCATCAGTAAATGAATGGATCAAAAAACTATGGTCCATTTACACACTGGAATTCTATGCAGCAGAAAGAAAGAAGGACCTCCTACCCTTTGCAACATCATGGATGGAACTGGAAAGCATTATGTTAAGTGAAATAAGCCAGGCAGTGAAGGATAAATACCATATGATTTCACCTTTAACAGGAACCTAAACAACAAAACAAAGAAACAAGCAAAATATAGTCAATGACACTGCATTAGGGGACAGGCAGGAAGTGGCCAGAGGAGAGAGAAGAGGGAATTTCAGGGGAAAAGGGGAAGGGTTTGCAGGAACAAAGTTAAAAGACACATGGATAAAACTAGGGGGAGGGTGGTAATGGGAGGGAAGATGGGAGGGGGGTGGGTGGGCTTGATAGGGAGTAAAGGGGAGAAAACTGTACTTAAACAATCATTAAAATAAAAAATTTTTTTAAAAAGATAGTTGTGGACTTGAAGGAGATAGTGAATTTCATTGGTTCCACAGTGCACCCCTCACACACACATTCACATCTGGGAAATCAGGGCATATCTTACAGTCGGGGCCATGTCAGAGGCTAACTGGCAGCTTTTTCCCTGGTGGTACATTCAGTAATAGTGCATCTTAAAACCAATGGCATCAGAGATTAAATTAAATACTGTAAAAGGGACGCAGCACTCAACACAATGCCTACCAGGAAACAAATGCTCTTGAAGGTTAGTGTTTATTGTTATCATCAGTGCCATTATCATCAAACACAACATCCCTTCAGGAGGGAGATCAGCTAACATTCATTTAGTGTTTTCTCTGTTTTGATATCTAACTCTTAGAACACACAAGACAGAGATGCTCATCCCCATTTTACAGACGAGGGAAGTGAGGCTCAGGAAGTCAGGGCAACTTACCGTACTTTCCCTCACGGAGTTGGTGAGGGCCAAACCTGAGGGGCACCCACGAGTCTGTAAGCTACAGCCCCTGGCCCAAACCAGCCAGCTGCCTTTTTTATGTGTGTTATGAATGGTTCTTACATTTCTTAAAGAGTTGTAAAACATCAAAAGAAGGTTAATATTTTGTGACATGTGAAAATTGTAAGAAATTTAAGTTTCAATGTCCATCAGCAAAGGTTTGTTGGAACACGGCCCTGCTCAGATGTCATAGGTAGTTTTGGTGGCTTTTGCACTACAGTGGCTGAGTCGAGTCATTGCAGCAGAAGCCATGTCGTCCATAACAGCTAAATATTTGCCACTTGGCTTTTCACAGGAAAAGTTTGCCAGCTTCTGGTCTGGTTCTCAGCATTCTTACATGTGTTCTTTCGAGGAAAGAGGGTGCCTTATTCATCTTTTTACCTTCCACACTTGGTAGGCACTCAATAGGTGTTTGCTAAATTGAATTTCTAGTATTGCTCCTAAGTGTAAAAAGTAAAAACTCAAGTTGTGCTGGTACCACGGAACCAGATAAACAGCGAAATAAAATGATCATTTGCTCAAGAAGGGAGAAACCACTTTCAGACTCTCCAAGACACTTTTTCACATAAACTTACATTTGTGTCTCAATATCTCTTAGAGAGTAAATAAAATAAAGGGATTTTCTAGGAACAAGGCTTTGTTTCAGGAGCACCTGAATGGGCAAATGAGTCTCAGGTAGAAGATGTTTTTTGGAAATTGAACACTTGGTTTCCTTCTTGTCTGCCCTTTGAAAGGCCTGATGTGCCACTAGGACCAAGTGTGGATGGCAGGGGCTTTCTCTGCCAGGAGACCCTTTAGCAGGTGTGTGGAGAAATGAGTCCATGACATCCTGGTTAGTTTCAAGAGTTCAATCAAATTATGAAAACTAAACCAGGATCGATATTTCCTCTGCATTAAATGTTTACAAGATAGGCAAGTGTAGGCACACCCATGGTCACTGGGGGGACTTGCTCAACTTGGAGTGTGAGCCATCAGGCACGTGGGCCCGTTGTCAGGGAGAGGCACTGAGGAGAGCGGGGAGCCCTACTACCTCTGGCTGCACAGGGAGGTGGCGTGGGGCCCCCAGGAGCTTCCTGTGGTGACAGCTGTAGCAGCCTTGGACCAGCACAGTTGGTTGATACCCGGAGCAGCTCTGACAAGTCACAGCCCTCTCCACATCCAGGCAGAGACTTCTCTCTCAAGCTCAGGGGTCCCTTGGGAGGAGCCCATTCTTCACACATGTGTGGAGAAAGCTTTGTGCAGTCAGAACCAAGAGCCAAGGCCACCTGTGCTTGGAAGTCAGCATGCACCCTCTGCGTCCCCCAGACCAGTTCAGGATTCTTCAAAACTTGTTTAACCATTTAAGTTGTTTTATTATGTAATTTCCCTTTAAGCCACCCCCCCCCATATACACACACACCCAAAGCTTAATTTTATAAAAAAAATTTTTTGGCATTCCTAGCTAATCGATGGATTTCTCTTTATGAATTTAGGAGGAAAACCCCCAATCAAGGCATTTTTTTAAAAGGGAAGCATATACCATATTCCATAAAGTGAAGGGCAGTGGCATGCGCTGTGGTCTAGTCTATAACAGTAATTCTAATAAAATTGGATCTATTTTCCTATAATTTGTCTTTCTCCCCCCCCCCCGAAAGTATGATGCTCAACAAATGTTAGTTGTGGTTACAGTGTACTGATTTTTCTTTTTGCTCTTGAATATGGAGGTGTACCTATATGTAAAGGAAATTTTCACATGAAAAAAAGTTATGTTTAAGATATATTAAAAACTATTTCTAATATTGAAGCAATACTGTTTCAACACATACACATGTTAAGTATGAAGCATTTCAGCAGTCTTTAGGTCGACATACTTGTGTGCACTAGTCTGGGGTTCCTCAAAATGTGGCTTCTAATTGAGAACCTAAAGATATGTTTAGTTTGTGCCATTATTTCTAAAAAGCAAGTTACACATGAACTTTTAGAAAACATTTGGGAGGTGGATATTACCTTAACCATAAGGTTGGAGGAAAATTACAGGGAGGTGGTGGTGATTTTTAGAATGCTAGGGTTATAGTCCTTCTTTTGTCATATTTTTTGTCCTTTTATTTTTAATTAGGGACCCTGTAGGGTGGGTCACAAGGGTTCATGTGGTTTTATCGTTTCCTCTCTGCCTGGAGTGGCCCCATCTGTCTTGAGAAGAAAGGACACCGGAGGAATTACCAGCTGAGCTAAACATGTCATAGGAATATTAGGAAGGAAAGAAGTATTTTCTTAAAAAATATAAATTGCACACTAAGTGACAGGCATAATTGTGTTAAAAACAGAGCTATCTCTGGGAAAGACCATGGAATTTTAATTAACTTATCATTCTGAGCACTTTTGACATGTCAGCAGGTTGATCCCAGAGGGGGAGCCAACTTCTGTGCCATATACACATTTTTTTTTCAGTAGGTTTAAGTAAAAATAGCTGGTGTGCAGCCTAAACAAGCTGCCCGTGGAGCCTGCCTCTGGAAAGCATCCTTCTCTGACCTGGACCTGCCGCCTGCCCTGTGGACTTCCTCCTCCATTTGTCATTTCCGCTGGTTCTTGCTCTTTCCTGATTTGTATCATCCTTGTTCCCCCGCCCCTTCCACAGCTAATGGTGCCCCATTTTTTGGAATCTTTTTGCATAATTGACCACATCAGAGGATTTGTTTTAATTTCCCTAAAATTACACATATTAAGTTGCCCATTATTGACTTTTTTTCAGCTTTTAATCGCTCTGACCCACTTTATGCCAAAATTTGGCCAATTCGACAGAAATGAACATTCTGTTTAAAGCAGTGCTTCTGAATCTTCTGAATCTTTTTTGGGTCAGAGACCCCTTCCAAGATTCTGATGAAAACTGGATCCTTCCCCTGGAAAAATGCCTATCTGACACAGGTACACACACTCAAGCATGCACACACATGCCCATGTCTTTGTACATAAAACCACAGAAAACTCATGATTGTTCCTAGGACACATGTGTAGATCAAGGTTGAAAATTGCAAGCTCTGGCTGAACACAAGGAGCCTGACATGCCGGGCAAATGCTGGGATCACATGGAAGGTGTGTTATGTGAGGGGCCAGAGTGGGAAGCATGTTTCCAAGATGCATGTGCTTTCAAGTACTTTGTCATATAAACCAAGGATTCAATTTTTGGTTAAAATCCCCTATTTCCAGAAAAGACTTTTTGTCCAAAAGGGTAGGAAGTAGTTGTGTCCCCAGAAAACCTCCCACCTTTGCTACCCACCCTCAGTTACCTTGACCTTTCTGGAGCCCAGTGATGGGCTATCCAGGTGCAAGACCTTGGGCTGCTGGTGAAGAGGTGGAGAGCCAGATGTTTCTGGAAGAGTCTGAGACAGCACAATAGGACTTAGCATTCTAGAAAACGTAACTCAGCTCAGTGAGAAAGTGCAGAGACCAGGGCCCAGATTTTGCCCTGTTCTAAGCAGAGAGAACGGTAGTTGCTCATTTGAGTCCTACTTGAGGTCACTGGATACGTTGAGGGAGGAGCATCTTTTCCCTTTTCACCTCAGTGTGACTCATCTTTAAATACTGAGTAATGCTCCTTTAAATGCTAAGGAGTCCTTCAGCAGAGCAGCCACTAGAAAACCTCACCTAGGATCTGTTCTGTGCTCTTCTACTGCCACCACGAGCTGTGTGACTTTGGGCAACCTGACTCACCTCCCTTAGCTTCAGTTTGCTCATCTGGGAGGTGGGAATACTAATGTTTTCCTCTCAGGGTTGTGAGGAACCCATGTTGTTAAGCTGTTTAGTGAATGCCTGTCTCCTTCTCTGTCCTCTCCAACACCCAGATGTGTCTCCTTCCTGGCCAGGGTGGCTATGGGCCTGCACTACCATCTGGGGGAAACTGGGAGAAAGATGGTCACAGAGCTATCTTCAGACACTGCCAGGGCCAGGTCCTGGGGCCGAGGGGGAATGCCCCTGCAGGTGTCATCAGGCCTGGCTCGCTGATGCCTGAGTGATGGTGTATAGGAATAGATATTTTAAGTTCTGACTAAAGAATGAATACCCACCTAACTGCACCTACGTGACCTCTTATCCTGCCTCGAAAGCTTGGTGTCCAAACTGTTTTAGAAATGTACTATGTGTTTCTGAATCCTCTGAGAGGGATGCTCTTGCCACTGAAGCAGCTGTGACCTCCAGAAAGCCCAGAAAAGCCAAAAGCTCCATGGAAAAGAGCCTTTCCTTTGAGCTCCACATGCATTTTCTCCAAAGGTTTGCCGACAGAGACGTCTGGTGAGGGAGGGCAGTGACGCTCCGTTGAGGTTCACGGGCCTCGCAGAGTGACTGATGGCCCTTTGTGTGTAAGGAGGATCCTGCTTGCCTCCTCACTGCGTGAGGCCTGGGGTCAGTTTTCCTCTCGGGGTAGTGAGGAACCCCATTCGTTTTAGAGGAAATATCTAGGGTGATTGTTGCAACACTGACAAATCTCAATGAAGTTTTAATTTTGAGTGGAGGATGGGGTAGTGCAGAGAGGCCACTTGCTTAAACCAGATTTCACCTGCCATTGCCAGGACTCCTCCTGTCTGAGGTCCATGTGGCTTTGGCTGGAGCTGAGCCTCTGATTTAGAAATTCTCTAAGACTGATATTTGGGGCACCTGCTCTGCTTATGGGAAAGGTCTGAGTGAGATCTGAGTAGCAAACAACTCAAGCAAGGTTAGTTTTTATATATTACCAATGATGATAATAATAAAGTAGTAAGTTATTTATTGAGTCAGAAACTGTATTGTACAGTTGACACATATTAACCCATCATCTCAACACTGTGAATAAAGTCCCGAATGTCACTTAACAGAATACTGTTAAAAATACTGTGTGGCTTAAAAATTGTACCCCAGTTACCCAGCCTTGCTGTGAGCGAGTGCTAGCTTGTACCCACGTCTTTCTCACTAGATTCCCAGTGTCCTTCTGCCATTCCCTCTGTTGTTTCATGGTGCCTTAAACCTCTAATATATGCATATCTACTGTGACAAGTTAAAGGAGTCAAAGAAAAATTAAGTGAATAAAAGAATAAGAAACCAACATGTTTTTTGGTTGACAATTAGTAAGTTGTTTTAAAGTTTTCTGGTTTTCATTTTCCTTTTGCCTCTGATGTTCCCAGAAGAATTCAGGATAAAGATGCTTGCGTTACAGACCTGATGACTATTTTTTTAATGTTCTAAAATTTTTAGTGGGGGAGGAGAGAGGTCCTAAACACATGACCCAATACTTGATTTATGGTAACAACAGAAAAGAATATTTTTAATGGGGTTATTCTGGAAAATCCATGAGGGATAGTCTCCATGGTTATAGGTTTAACTGTGTTCTTTAGTGTTTAATTCTTTACCAAAAACTCTGTGGAGTAGATAAGATGTGCTCTCCACAGAAGGTGTCTGCACCAGCTTGGTTCACTGCAGCACCCTCAGTGCCTGAACAGTGCCAGGAGTGTGGTGGGGACTCAGCACATGCTTAGTGACTGTTGGCTTTACCTAGAAAACAGTATTTCAGGGAACCCTATTCTTTGCTCAGAGCATTATGCCAGGGTAGGTCTAGGGTGGAGGTTTACCATGGTTTCCTCTTGTGTTTCCCGGAATGGGAGCAGGCACTGGAGAGTTTGTCTGTCTGAGCTGCAGCAGTTCATGGTGAGCCTCATACCTCATCTGTCCCCTTACTCCTGTCACTTCTCCTTGGACTTTGGGTACCTCGCCTTTGTCCCAAAGAAGCTCAGGAAAGTGCCCCAGAAGTAGCATGACTGGGTGAGACACAAGGACATTGGTCTGAGCTGGTTCCTCTGGTGCCTCACCCCGAAGGCTGGGCCACGTAAAGTTGGCACCACTTACACCAGACTTGTATCTCATGGCCTGAAGTCAAAAAATGTCCTTTGGCTGTGCTTGCTCGGTTGCTAATGCCTTGTGGGGTCAGCTGGTCCCTGGCTCTGCCCTGTGTCCCTGTGTACCTTCAGAAGTATAAAGCCAGTTCCCCTGAGCGGCCAGGACTGGAGATGTGGGGGCATTGGAGTCATCGCTGAAGTGGAGCTGAGCATTGGCCAAGACGGGCAGCTCCCTCCACTGGCCCTAGAAAAGTTCCCTTGTCCCCTGGGACATAGTGGTGGTTGACACAAGGAAGGGCCAGTTTTAGTGCTCCAGTTGCCTTTCTGGAGTGCCGTTGTCCTAGGAGGAAAGCAGGCAGTCCCCTCAGTGCTGGGGGTGCCAAGTCCTGCTCTGGGCATGTCTGTTGGGCCCCACACTAGACCCCTGACTTGCAGATGGCCGCCTGTCTCATCAACCCCAGCTGCCAGGCACTGAGTGGGGGTTGAGCTCATGAGCCTACTCCTGCCCATTTCTCTTCCCTTCGCTCATCTCCAGTCACTTTCTCCCTCCCAGTCCAGCTCCAGCTGTGCCCAGGGGCATCATGGTTCCCTGAGGAGGAAGGCTGTAAAGCTACCGTATCCTGGCTGGGCCACGTCTTATGTCCTGCTCTGGCTGGCAACCTGGCCCCTGGGACACAGCCCCACAGCCAAGTCCTTCTCCACCCCCAACCTGCCATCAACCCTGATATTACCTGGGCTGAGCTATCTGAGCTCCTCCCCTGCTGCTGTGCGAGGGGAGGACAGGTGAGCCGGTGCTACAGGAAGAAAAACTGGTGGAGGGAACATACAACTGCTTGTGTGTTTTTGTTTTGTTTGGAAATCACAAGAACTTAAGTCACAGAGGGGAACATGCTACTGCCTCACATCCTCAGGCTGGGTGGAAAGTCCATTTTTGACGCCCATCAGAAGTGATGGCCAGTGGGCCGCAGGATGACCCAGGTGTAGCAGGAAAGAGTCCTGGATAGACTTTTTCAGGTCAGGGGATGTCACCTGCTGCTGAGACCAGGGCACAGGGACCTGGCCGCCTAGGCTGACCATGGACTGCCGGACGCTGTGGTGGACACAGATCCGGCCAAGTGCTGCCAGGCTGGTGGGAAGTGGGGTGAGCAGAATGTTAACAACACAGCAGGAAACTGTTCCCAGCTGAGAGCTGGGCTACTCAAGCGAGAATACAGATCAAAACTCAGTTCCTCGGCCTCATAGCAGTCTGCCTCTGAAAGTCTGCCTGTTCATTGGCTGAGCCTGCTTAATATTTCACTCACACATGCACATGGAAACCAAGAAGCTGGCCTGTGGCAGAAGCTGGCAGAGAACTTTTCCCTTTCTCTTCCACCCTGTTCGATTTCTGGGCAGTGGAGAGATGAAGAGGCCAGGTGGCAGACTGGGCATCTCCACCTGGACCAAGTCTGGTCCTGTACTGCCTTCCTAAAGAGACGGGTCTGCAGACTTTGCTGGGGGTCATTAACCTGGCTCCATGAGTAACACTGTTTGGGTCAGGAAAGGGTTTCCGCGGTAGGTGTTTCAATTCCTGATAAAAAAAAAAAAGTACACTAATTTTTAAGTATACTTTAGGCAACTTTTTTAGGGTGGTTCGAGGGTCATAGAGCCTTTAATTTGCTGATATGAACACAGATCTCTGAGAAAGGTGCATAAAACGTTTCCTACGTGTTTCTCTGCTGTCGGCGTGACAGCGCAAGGCGGTGCGGTGTTCTCTGCATCTGACTGCAGTTCCCTGAGGATCGGGACTGTCTTTGTGCTCTTGGTTGTGAGCGTGGGAATTGGCTCACACATCACACTTCACTAATGTTTATTGCAAGAATGCCTTTTGCTGTCTATCAGGGTGGCCTTGTGTTTCATGTTGCCCCCAAAATGTTATTCGGAAAGAGTACTGGAAACAAGTCTATGGAGGGTTTTTCATAGATTACACAGGGCTTGCTGTTGCCAAGGGGGTGCTTGGTAGTGAGGTGTGGCCGTTGGAGAGAGCTCTCCAGACCATTACCCCAGCCCCTTGCCCAGCTGCTTGCTCTCTGTGGAACTGGAAATGGGAGCTCCGGTCTGGAGACTCAAACCCCAGAGTTTCAGAAATGGTGCTGATGACAGGTACAGTCACCACCTCCTCTTGGAACCTTGGTCTTTGTGACCTCACTCAGCTGCTGAACTTTAGACATTTCTATTTCTATGCTGGTCCTTATCTGGTCTTTATGATGCTATTTGATGGGACCCAAGGTGTTTGAAGTTATGAGAGATAGGAACAGGATGTAGTATAAAATAGTCATTGGCACAGATTTAATTCGTCGACCTCGTAAAAAGATAAATGATGTAGGAATTGTTGAGCTCCTTAAAAAGGGAGGGCTTTGGGGGGACCCAGCATCCCCCCTATTTCAGTGCCTTTTCATTGGGTTTTTGGTAGAAAAGTGGTACAGGGGGTATGTTCTGTGAGATGCAGACTCTTTGGGAGGGAAGCCCTGGTTTAAATCACAGTTTCAGGTCTTAAGTCATTGGAGCAATTTAACTTGGGGCAAACATAAGATGCATAGAAATAGAAAATACATGAACTGTGGAAATGTAAAACAGATGCTCTCTATGTCCTGGGCGTAGGGTCCCTCCAGGGTCACACCCCTTGCTGCTGCATGCACCCCACTCACCCTCTCACTGACCCCTTGTTTCCTCCAGCTCATGGAGCCCCCTTTCTCCCATCCAGGGAAGTCTCCTTCAGTTCAGCCCAGAAGGATGCCCAACCACCAGGGTCTCTGTTGGAGGACACCCACCTGTGTGGGGGTAGTCTGAGCCTTTGTTCTGCCTTCATCACAGAGGGCTCAATTCAGGGTCCTCTTTGTTTCCTGAGTAACTAGGACGGTGCTGGGACTTAAACCAATTAGATGTTTATCCATGAGAGGAAGTGGGAATGTGGAGCTGGGGGCCCAGACTGTCAGGGCTGACCTCAGGAGGTGAAAGGCCCTGCAGGCACCTTCCTCTGCTATTGGGCTGCTGCCTGAAATCTGACCACGAGAATGCAATCCTCTATTTTAAGCCACAGAGGAGACTTGACCCCTGAGAATGGCAGCACCACAAGCTCTGTGAATCAGTCCTAACTCGTGGTGATTGGGTTTATGTGACGCCCCTGAAGGGAACGGGGAGAGTGTGAGGACCCTCACGTGGTAGGGTGGGGCGAGCACAGAACAGCGGAGCTCCCAAAGGCAGAGAGTCCTCCTTTACATTTTGAGATTTGTTTGCTTATTTGTTAGTTTGCTGGGGAATTTTTTATTGTGATAAATACACATAATATAAAATTTACTATTTTAACCATCTTTAAGTGTACAAATCAATAGCATTAAGGACGTAGACATTGTTGTACTACCATTCATCTCCAGAACTTCTTCCTCTTGCAAAATGGAAAGTTCGTACCCATGAAACTGTAAATTCTTGTTCTCTTTCCAGAGCCCTGGCAACCACCATTCTACCTTCTGTCACTATGGATTTAACTACTCTAGGTACTTCATATAAATGAAATCCTATGGAATTTGTCCTATTGTGTCTGGCTTATTTCACTGATTATAATGGCCTCAGCGTTCTTACATGTTATAGCATGTATCAGAATCTCCCTCCTTTATGTAGCTGAATAATATTACATGTATGTATATGCCACATTGTGTTTATCCATTTACCATTAATGAACATTTGGATTATTTCCACCTTTTGGTTATTATAAATAATGTGGCTGTGAACATGAGTGTAGAAATATTTTTAGAATCTCTGCTTTTAAATTATTTGGGGTACATACCCAGGAATGGCATTTCTGGATCATATGGTAATTCTGTTTAACTTTTTGAGGAACCACCATACTGTGTTCCACAGTGGTGGCACCATTTCACATTCCCACCTGCAGTGCACAAAGATTCCTATTTCTTCACGTTTGCCATCCTGATGGGTCTGAAGTGGTACCTTGGTGGCATTCCACTAATGATTAGTGATGTTGGGCACCTCTGCGTATGTTTCTTGGCTACTCGTATATCTCTTTGCTTTCCATTTTGTTTCAGATTTGCAGTGGATATTGATGTGTGTGACCTGATCACTCAGTGATGGAAGATAACATGCCAGGCAGCTGTCTTAGGAGCATCTGCCCAGTAGTGGCGAGTGCTCAGTGAGATGCTCGTCCTTGCATTGGTCTAGAGTCGGATGAGGTTCGGTTGCTGTGCTCCTCCCTTCCCTCCTCAGTGCCCCTCCTTTGCCCAGTTGAGTGATCTGGGATTCTGGGTGTGGCCTGTATCGACTTTTAGCTGTCTCTGTGTGGCTCTAAAGTAATAAGAGTTTTCTTCTTTGCAGTTATATGGCTCCCTGTCCTGTCACCCTAAATGATTGCGAGGCACAGGAGTAGGGGGACAGCAACTGTGATGCACTAACACCATAGGTGTGCAACGTGGTTCACATAATGGGGATGGAGGGCCAGAAGCAAAGGCCTCTCAGGACACTGTACCCAAGGGGAGCCAGAGCTTCCCTTTGAATCTGCAAACACCCCACCAGCCTCTTGAGGGCAAATCGCCGCTGCTCTCCTTTTCCTCAGTGGAGCTGTGTCTCCTTCTGATGTTATCACTGATTGATGAAACAGAAACCCTCCTGGGACTTTTTGATACTTATGACCAATCCTGTTCTCAGGTTCTCTTTTCTCCCTCATCACCCACAAAGCAGAAAAATCCCAGTTATTTCCCCTTAAGATCAAATTCAAATACCGCTTCCTCTGCAAAGTCAATCCCAAGAATTACTCCCTGGTTTGCATTTTCTGCATGGGTGTCACGCCCATTATGGGTGTGGTACTAGGTGTGCCTCGTCTCACAGTCATGGGTCTCCTACACCAGGCCATCAGACCCCTGAAGCCAGCACTGCAGCTTCCCCATCTCAGCATCTCCCCTGACAACGCACTATGCATAGTCCATGATGAATAAGTGACCGACACTTACTGTGCACAGCTAGCCTTCTGTTTTCTGTTTTTCACCATTATTCAGGGTATGCTCTGGGTTGAGAGCTGGGCGTGGGATGTTGACTAACAACACAGTTCCTAAATTCAAGAAGTTTTTAAGTTGGTAACCAAAAAGATCAGTTCTAAATTTTTATTTATGGCATGCTTTTAGATATCTTCTTGGTATTTAGGAAGAGGTAAACAACATAGTACATGGAGTCCTGTTTTTTAAATAGTTGAGATCTGTGGCTAACGCAGTGTAGGAATCTAGGAAAAACAAACCTACTTTTTGCTTGAAGTCATTTCCTCTTGCTGATTGATAAGGGAAATAATCTGTATACTGTTGCTGAGCCACCTGCGTTTGCATTAGAAGCTGTCTCAGTAATTATTGGCAAAGACTTGTTGAGGCTATCGCAGGTACTCCAAACTGTTTGTTTGCCCTGGGTGGAGAAGGGCAGGTGGTTAAAGTGAAGTTGACCTTTACTTAAGGTAAGGGAGGATTTGTTTGGCAAAAACAATGATAAATATGTTCCATGGCATTTAAATACTGCTGGATTTTTGGAAGGCAGCTATGCTCACCACTATACCACCAATGCCACGCAATACTGCTGGATTTTTGAAACTCTGGGAGCTGATGTGGACACTACACAAAATGTGAGCATCTTTACAGTGCCTGCCTGGTGTCTTGCTCTGTATGGGTTTTCTCTTCAAGGCTGCTGTGCTACGTGGTCTGTTTACACATGCATGCTGCGGGTGCCATGGCCTCTGGGTTTGTCACAGGGCTTGGAATCTAGAAGTTTGTGCCTGTCTTGGAGGTACCACTTGGCATCACTGTGTCCATGAACTGACCTTTGAAGGTGCTGTTTCCCATCTTAGAAATGGGGATAATACTTCACATCCTTATTTATAGGATTTGGTGAGGGCTTATGAGGTAATGTGTCTAAAAATGCTTTGAAGGGCTTGGGTGTGACCATGCCCCTTATTATACATGGTTGTGGATGTGACAGGTCTGATTTCAAAATCCCGAGGTACAAGCCAGCGGTCCTCACTGATGAGGAGGGAGATGACAGGGTTACAGCTGAGGTCCAGGCTGGGGAAGAAATGTCCTATGCAGGTGGGGTCCTGGCCAGCAGGTTTGGTTATAAATAAGCACTCCTACGTCTTGAGCTGAAGGTTTGCCCAGTGAAATGAAGAAGCTAATGGGAGGGTTGTACGGACTGGCCAAGTTCAGGGTCAGCTGTATGTTCAGAAGCAGATGAGGAAGTGAGAGACTGCCAGATCACTCCTGAGGTTTCCCCATCCTGAGAAGGTTGCTGCTGCCTCTGGGTGGGGGTGCGGGCCTTTAACTTCTCAGGCATTCAGGTTGGATTTAATAGTGTTTTAAGATCTGATTCTGTCAGCTGTTCGTTGTTCACCAGTTCCTGTTGAACAGTCCCGGTAGCTGGCGGTACAAATCCCAAGGGCTAGCATGCTAGCGAGAGCACTCAGCAGCAGCCGGTGTGTTTTGATTTTTTTGTTATTGTTAATTGCGAAATCTTTCTGACATCAAACATCTATATACCCACTACCCAGACTCAGAAGCAAAACATTATGAATACATCTTCCTCCTCACTTTTCCAGAGTCATCTGCATTGTTGTCTGTTATTCCCATGAATTTCTTTCAGTTTTACCACATCTGTACTCATTCTCATTCCTAAGCAGTTTATAATATTAGATGGTACCATTGTGCCTAAGAAATTTGTCTTTCTCCTATTTTTTAAGTTAAAGTCTTATTACCATGCACAATTAATTAATCTTTTTCCTCTGATACTCTTGTATCTTAAGATGAGGAAATTGATGGTATTAGGTCTTCTCTGTTCATCTTATTTTATTTTTATAATGTAAAGTTGAAGAGATACTACTACATATTGGGGAGGGAGATTATCATTATTTTTTGATTGGCGAAAGCAGTAACGCAAAGAGGGAACCACTTCTAAGTGGATGGAGGATGTGAGACCAAAGGTAAGCATTTGAATCTACCTGTTAAATAGGTACAGAGGCACTATTTTCTTTTTCTTCTTGTAAATTCAATAACAGAAGTCTCAGAATTTTTCCCGTTTACTATTTAAAGGAAAAGATGCAGCACAGAGGCATCCAGATGCTGCGTGCTCTTTGGGACAGAGTTAGTGCTGTGACCCTCTGACCCTCAGATCATCATCTTCTCTCTTACACCATCTTGCCTACCCACGAACTGACAAAGCTACCTCCTTAATTGACTCGGAAGGACAAGTATTAATTGAAGAAGGTGACATTGAATTATGAGATTCAACAACCAATTACATGGTAACTTGGCCCAAGATAGTACCTTCCCCACTGTAGACATTCACTAATTATTGAGTGATTAGTAGGAAATGAGAGATGGTGTGGATAAATGAAATCTAAGCAACGTCCCCAACTTCTTGTCTTCCCCCAACACTCTTAGTGAGGCATCTACTGACATGCAAGGGCCATGTTTTAGTTCATCCACGAGCAAATGGTTCAGCCACCGTTTATCGGGTGCTTGCTTGATGCTAGAGCTCTAAAGATGGAAAGGCGCTGTGCCACCAGGGCGCACAAAGCCTCCCGTGTGACCCTGGCTCTGACCACAGCACAACGGTCATTGAGAGGGAGGCACATACTAACTGCAGTGGGGAGGTGGGAGAAAGGGAATCTCAGTTTTTCTGAGATTTTCTTTAATCACACCACCTTCATGTAAAGGTGCTACTTAACAAAAGCAAGGAGGAGCGAGTCTCTGAGTCCCTTATTTATTAACTTCTGGGCAAATGGACATTCCCTGTTGAATTCACCATTGAGGTGTCTCAAAAGGATTATCTTTGCCCATCTGGTGCCCTAACTGCCTCTGATTTGCAGGTGGAAGAATGAAAATGAGACGGAGGCAAAGATCAGAGTCTAGAAATTAAACCCTTAAAGCAGGCTTTCTTTTCCTTTTGTTGTAAATCATTGTTACACAATAGTTGAAGCTTAATGGCTGTCCATGCCCCGCTTGCTTTCTCTCACTGTGTGTGTGTGTGGTTTTCCCATCAGAGTAGGAGGAAGAGATTCTTTTTCAGAATCTGCCCTTCTCTGTGGTTCTGACAGGCTGAGGTTGGCTCTTTGCCTTGGTTGCCCACCTTGCAGCACTCCACCAGCCCAGCTGGCAGAGGAGACTTGGATTTCAGATGTCAGGGAAGGAGCAGCCCCTTCAGTTGGGCCTTGGGTGGTCACCACCCCTGAGGACTCCTCCTGCTTTCCTGTTTGCTGAGGCCACGGGCACTGGGGCTGCTTGAGGCTGGTCCCACAGTCTGCAGTGCACAGGTAGGCCTTGGCACTGTTGTCCTCCCTCCTCCTTGGGAGGCAGTAGAGCCTGGGTCTCCTGGCTCAATCTGGAAGAAAGCACCCTATCTCCTTAGCTGCCATTTGGCACCAAATAGCAGAAATATGGCTTCCACAGGCCAGCTGCTGTGGGGCAGTGTAGGGGTGGGGAAGAGATGTATTACTGAACCTTCCAAGTGAGCAGTGGCGTGTTCCTAGCCTCAAGGCAGAAGAGGCAAAGAGAAGAGGATTCCAGAGCTGCTGGGGCACAAGTGGGTGTGGGAAAGCCACAGAGGCCAGTGACTCAGCCATGATGTCTGCTCATTAGTCCTAAAGGTGCAGACTTGACAGAGTGCTCCACACTGGCCTGTTCCCAGACAAAACCCCAGAATTTGTATCCGGTGCCCATCTCAGCCACCCGCCCCCAGAAAACCTTGAGACTTGTCTTTCTGCCAGCATTAGTGAGAACATCAGATTACTTTTCACCTTACCTTTTCCTTCTCCTCTCTTTTTTCTACCCCAACTGGCTAAATCCCAGGTCTTTTCCACCCTACTCCTGTTGTGCCGGACAAAGACCCGTCAGCTGGAGAGCCCACAGGGAGGTTTCTTTTCTGTCCAGTGTGGGCCCCACACAGGCTGGGGGCTTTAACTGCAGGGCCTTCCAGCTCTCACTCTCTTTCCTGTAATTCCACACACATGGCATTAGCCTTTGCCAGGTCTTTGTTTGCAGCCATGCTAAGGGCACTTTTCGTCTGACTTTGGTTTCTTGAATTCTAAGTGAAATTTGTTCTTAATCAGCCTGGTGTTGCTTCACATAGAGGAAATGCAGGCTTATGATTATAAGTTATCGAATGCAAAACAGATAGTTTAAAAAAAACTTTCTCTTCTACTACAAATTAAATGCTTCAATAGGAGAAGAGCATTAAAATTTGAACTAACCTTTGATGATTCTAGCTCATTGCCATTGGAATACAGGACTGAGAAGGGCTGTCTCCCACACTCTGAGAAATGCCTTTCGTGTCATCTCTGATATGAAGGCAGGTTACTGTTTGCACTAAGTGATATTACTCATTTTTCTGTTACAAACTGAAGTAGAACTAAAATATCCTAGCTCTGACAGCCATTTGACACATTGAACAGATAATCCAGTCTGCACCTATTAAAACTTCAGAGCACATGACCTCAAACTTTTTGGGTAAGGGACCAGAAACTTAGTATTTTCAGCTGTGCAGACCACACAGGCTGCGTCACAGTTACTCAGAGCTGCTGTTCTTGTGTGAATGCAGCCACAGACGACCTGGACATGAATGAGCAGGGCTGTGTCCCCATAAAGCTTTTTCATAGACACTAAAATTTGTATTTCTCATACAAAATATTTTTTGGTTGTTTTGAATCATTTAAGAATATATTTTTAAAAACATTCTTAGGTCACAGGCTGAATAAAAATGGACATCAGGTTGGTACAAAAACAGGCCGTGAGCAGGATTCGGCCCATGAGTCGTAGTTTTCTAAACCCTACTTTTTACTTGATCTTAGTTGAAAGGCTGAGGAGCAATTCGGAACCCTGCTCTAAAGAAGCATTTAAAAGCAGCAGCTCATAATGCACTAGTGAGTTATGAAGTCCATTTGGGGGATCCTTTCCAATACGTTTAACAGAAAAAGAATAGAATTTAGTGCATCACACGTAAGAAAGGTTTACTTTTGGGGCAGGTGTGTGCATACTGAGTCACAATGTGTCGAGGGCTTGGAAGGAATTTTATACCAACTGTGGCCCTCCTCAGCCCCCACACTTTTGTGTACCCCAAGGAACACAAAGACTCCGAATCAATGGAGTGCTAATGTTGTTAGCCAACAAGAGGGGCCAGAGGTGAGTGTGGTTGCCTCCCTTCATGTATAAGGGGAGTTAAGATTGCTAGCACACTTTCTCTCTCCTAGGTCCACAGCTGGTGAGAGGTAGAAGCAATAAGCAAGCATCCATCCTTACGACATTGGGTTGTTTGGGGCCATACCCACTAAATATGAATTTCCTGCTTTCATGTTTTGCTTTTTTCAAAGTAGTTCTAAGAACTCATCTTCAACTCTTTGTTTTTTGTCTCCCTAGACTCAGTAATCTTTAAAACCTTCGCTTGGGTATTCGGTATTCTTCACTAAGTAGAGATACAATTGTGTGTGAGGAGATGGATGATGCATTTTAATCTGACAAAACAGCTCATGCCAGCCATGACTGTTAGCCTAATTGCAAGCTAAGCCTTGAGGAGGTGAAAGAGGGGGGAGGAAGGAAGATTCTGGCACTCTAATAATTCAGTGCCCACAGGGGATGCCCTGTGGATGACTGACATTCTAGAAAGGGTCCCAGAAACTCCAGGAGCCAGAGGGCTGTCCTGGGCTTTGGTGGCCATAGTTGGGCTGACAAGTCTTCTGGTAGATAGGATAGTGATGGAGGCAAGGAGGGAGGGAGAGACAGACTCTCGGGTTACTGCCTTGGATGATCTTTAGAAAATTATATGGGGCATAAGAAGGAAAAGTAGAGAATCCAAATGTTTGAGGGTTCCCACCGAAGAGTTCAAAGCCCCAGCTCAGCCCTGTACTTCCTGGTGGTTGAGGGCTGGCTGTGTGTGTTCCCAGCTCTGAAGGCCTCATAGAGAGTAAGGAAGGAGCAGACACAAGTATTCCTGAGGCCAGCTGCATGCTTCCGGCCTGATGAGTGGGAAAGGCTCCATCTACTGAGTAGACCAGAAAGTCCATTTAGTTTTTTCCTGTAAAATAAAAAGACACATTTTTCATTTTCACCAATAACTTTTTTTGATTTGGATATTTTGAATATGTGGGTTCTCTCCCACTATTGGCTTCTAGTAGGCTCTGCTAAACATCATCCAATGCATAAAGAAGCCCCACAGCAAAGAATTATTTGGCCAAAATGTTGATAGTATCAAGAAACTTCACAAACCACTTTTGACATGTTCGATCACTCATGGCACCTTCTCCATACACTGCACAAATCTTTTTTTTTTTTTTTTTGCAGTTCAGTTACTTTTTTGCCTTTCTTGAAATGATAAAACATAACATGCCAAAAATGTTGTGTATCTTCTTCCATCTTCAATATTAAAATGCTGTACCCAAATTCACCAATTTTGATAATTTTTTTAAATGCACGCTGATATGACAGCTGTCACAATACAGTCTAACAACATTGTTTTGAATGAAGTTAAAGACAATTCAGCACTACTAGAGTCCTCGTATGGAAAAAAACTAAATGAACTTTTTGGCCAACCCAATACAAGCCATTGAGAGAAAAGGCATGCTGGCTAAACCAGAAGGAGCCTAATGCTTCCTTGTTCTCTTCTCAGATGACACTTGGGGCTTTCTTATTTATCTAGAGAAAGAAATGTTTACTTTCTTGAAGGGATAATGAAAGATTAGCTTCTAACTCTAATTGGTGTGGCTCAGTGGATTGGGCCTTGTCCCGAAATCTGAAAGGTTGCTGGTTCAGTTCCCCATCAGGTCACATGGTTGGATGCAGGCCAGGTACCGGGTTAGGGGCGTGCAAGAGGCAACTGATTGGTGTTTCTCTCTCACATCTATGTTTCTCTTCCTCTATTTCTTCCCCCTTTCCCCTCTCTCTAACAATAAATAAATAAAATCTTTTTTTAAAAAAAGATGCAAATATATGGAAGCACATACTGTGCAAAAGAATAGGAAGAATTAACATCATTAAAATGTTTATATTACCCTAAGAAATCTACAGCTTCAATATATTCCTTATCAAAATACTGTGGCATTTTTCACAGAACTAGAACAAATAATCCTAACATTTATATGGAACCAGAAGACCTTGAACAGCCACAGAAATCTTGAGGAAGATGAAGAGAGTTGGAAGTATTGTGTTATCTGACTAAACTATATTACAAGGCTACTATAATTAAAACAGCATGGTGGTGGCATAAAAATAAACACATAGGTCAATGGAACAGAATAGAGAGTCAATAAATAAATCCACACCTATATGGTCACTTAATCTCTTACAAAGATGGCAAAAATACATAATCAGGTAAAGACAACCTATTTAATAAGTGGTTTGGGGGAAACTGGACACACCCGTGCAAAAGAATGAACCTGGATCACTTTCTTACACCATATACAAGAATACACCGTAAACTCAAATTAAATTAAAGGCTTAAATGTAAGACCTGAAGCCCTAATACTCCTAGAAGAAAACATAGACTATGAACTCTTTGATGTCACTTTTAGCAGTATTTTGTTGGTCATGTCTCCTTGGTTAAGAAAAATAAAAGAAAAAATAGCATATTTTGCCATGTATAATGCCCAAATTTTTGAAGGAAAAATAAGGATATGCATTATACATGGTAGCACTAAGTCCATATCTATATAAATGTTTTTAATTCTTTTATTTATGCTTATGCATTTAAAGTGTAACTCTGGAAAGCAATAATGATATCTGTATGCCAAATAATACCTTGGAATACAATAATTAGTTTTGTTTCTAAATATAAATAAATAATTGAATTAAAAAATGAAAACAAAAGTTTTTTCCTGAAAGTTTGGGCCAAAAATGTGAGTGTGCATCACACGTGGCAAAATATGGCAAACAAATGGGACTACATCACACTTAAAAGCTTCTGCACAGCAAAGGAAACCATAACAAAATGAAAAGTCAACTGCTGAATGGAAGAAGACATTTGCATGTGATACATCTGATAAGGGATTAATATCCAAAATATGTAAGGAACTCATACAACTTAACATACACACACACACACACACACACAAAACCTCAATCCAATTTAAAAATAGATGGAGAGGACCTGAATGGACACTTCTCCAAAGAGGATATACAGATGGTCAATAGACATATGAAAAGATGCTCATTGTTACTAATCATCAGAGAAATGCACATTAAAATCACACTGAGACATCACCTCACACCTGTCAGAATGGCTATCATCAATAAATCAACAGACAAGGGTCGTGGAGCATGTGGCAAAAAAGGAACCCTAATGCACTTTTGGTGGGATTGTAAATTGGTGCAGTCACTATGGAAAACAGTATGGAGTTTTCTCCAAAAATTAAAAATAGAACTGTTTTATGACCCACTGATTCCACTTCTGGGTGTTATCTGAAGAAATTCACAACACTAATTTGAAAGGATACGTGCACCCCTATGTTCATTGCAGCATTATTCATGATAACCAAGGTATGGAAGCAACCTAAGTATCCATTAATGCATATATATAATGGGATGTTACTCAGCCATGAAAAAGAATGAAATCTTTCCATCTGTACAACATGGATGAACTTAGTGGTATTATGCTAAATGAAGTAAGTCGGAAAAAGACAAATACCATATGATTTTTATGTATACATGGAATCTAAAAAACAAAATAAACAAAACAGAAACAAGCTCATAGATACAGAGAACAAATTAATGGTTAAAGGGATTAAGAGGTGCAAATTGGCAATTACAGAATAGTCATGGGGGTGTAAAGTAAAGTTTGGCCATTAGAAGTAAGTTAGCACTGATCCTGGGAATCAGCAAAGGCAGGATGTTTTAACAGGGTGATTGGGATAAGCGAAGGCATGACAGAAAGTAAACTGGGAGGTGTGTGTGAGGGGCAGTAAGGGAACGAGTGCCTCTCACAGGGCTGCCTGGCAGTGGTAGAGAAGATACAGCTCAAAGAGCACCTGGAGGGCTGGAAGTCAGTGTGAGTAGGAGTGGATGCCAACAGAAGGCTTTGAAAAGCTGCTTGACTGTTCAGGAGTGATCTCATCGCCGTGTGGCAGATCAGAGAGGGTAAAGGAGGAGGCCCCGCCTCAGCCGGAGCAGTCGCAGTGGAAATGGGGAGGAAAGTCAGATCTGAGAGGATTTGTAGGGAGAAAGTTTGATGGATCCACAGACTGAGTTCAGCTGAGAGGAGGAAGAGACCCCCAGGTTCTCAACCTGGGGTAACTAAGGAATGCATATGTCATTAACAGACATGAGGAAGTGAAAAGGTTGACACGGGGGGAACCATGATGAGTTGAGCTTCAGATGTGGGGTGTCAGTCTTAGGTGTGGCAGAAACTTGCAAGGAGATAAGCAGAGATGCACAGCTGGAACTTAAGAAGATAGCTCTGACAGGGCAAGGTGACATCACTCACATACTGGAAGGAGTCCATGCCTTCTGACAGAGAGGTGCCAGTCTCTGGCTCTGAGCAACCGGAGTAGGAAAAAGTTTTGGTGGCACCAGGTTGAACCAGTCATAAGTTGTAGGTGGAACATTTCAAATGCGTAAGTGGAAGCTGTTTAGTAACAGTAGAACAGCTGTCACTTTGGGGTCACATGGTATATTCTCTAGTACCCAAGAAGGCCACAGCAGACCACACACTTTAGAAAATAGTTGACACCCACACAAGGAATGTGTAGCAGGTTATAAATGTAAGACAAAAACAAACTCCATTTAGCGTCCGGTAGGCCGGATTTATTACATGACTGTTTGGGGTAGGATGGAGCATGCCATCTCGAGTCTGTACCCACACAAGTTCCTCATCTTGTCCTGCAAGAGGCACCATGTTTTTAGAAATGTAGGCTACACATACTCTTCATAGCTGAAAAATGAGTGGTTTCCCTATAAGAAACTGTTTTCTTCAGACGAACGAAGAAGGACTATACAAAGTCAAACACATCTTAGCATTTCTTTCCCAGTCAGTTGAATCTCTGTGGCCATCAAAACTCCTCTGTGTGCTGATTCCCCAAGTGCTGATGGACAGAGTCTGCCGTGTTCGAGAAGGGTAGAAATGACAGTAAATGAAAGAGCGTAAATAATTCTGACAAAACCAGCATTAGGACATAGGGACATACTTATTACAGACTTAGCCATGGATCATTTGTCAAGTATTGGACAATAAATACCTGTTTTCTTCATATGAAGGGAACTTGCTCAGTGAGGGTTCCACTTATTTTCTGATACATAAAGCTTATTGAATGGCTTACCAAGACTAGAGAGATGTCTCTGCTGGGCTCTAGAGCTGCCAGGAAAACATTTCTTGTGTTTGCCTCTAGCCCTGGAAGCCCCTTACTCCTTTCACAGGAGACAGCAGGTGGACACCTTGCAGAGAAGCTTGCTTCTCAGGTTAACAAGAACCAAACAGTGATATTGAAGGAGTTTGTGATTGCTTAACTGGTTGCTTAATGTGCTTGAAGTTTGGTTCATTCAAGACGTCTCTCTGTTTCTACCTCTAGAGAACGACCTCTATGCATCATTCTGTGAGTTCAAACTAGTTTCGCCTCCACCTCCAGTGGAACTCCAACATCCTGGAATCGTTACTAGTTCTCTGGGAATCCTGGCCCCCGTGCCGTGTGATCCCAGGGCCCGGGTTTCTCACCACATGGCTGTTTCCGGACACCATTGCTTTTGTCAAACAGAATACTTTAAAGTTTTCGGTGAAGGATTTATCGAGCTCATTAAAAGGCTCCCATGGGATTCTATATATCTGTGTATTTTATTTCTTATCCTCACTGGAAAATGAGTTGGGGGAGGGGGATAGTGTTAATGTAAATATTTGACCCAGCTGTGTGTTGGGCACACAAGTGTTCTCTATTATTTCTTAATTTTTTTTCATATACTTGAAATATTTTTATTAAAAATGTTTAAGTTCAGTTTTCCCCTCCTTCCTACTTAAATATTCTTGAGTGTGCTCACAAAGTGTCTTTTTTTCAACACTGTAACATCAGATTCTAGATCTGTGCTATTCAATAGAACATTTGAAATCTGTCTAATATAACTGAACAAATGAATTTTTAATTTATTTAATATTAATTTAAATGTAAGTTAAATAACCATATGTGGCTATCATATTGAGCAGCGCAGTTCTGAGAAAGATGCAGGAACCAAGATATATCTCCAGTGCCGTCCAGAATAGGCTTAGAATATATTCCAATTTGTGTACCATTCCTTAGTGGAAATCCTCTTAAAAGATCTTAGGAATTAATGAACCAAGTCTGAAATTTACTGAAGGAAATGATATCCTAATAACAAGTCTGGCAGAAATAAGGCCTGCTTGAGTGTGGTTGGTCGGGTAATAATATGGGTGTAATAATTTATAGTTTTAATTTGAACACTTCACCTAAATTGTCATATTGTTACAGAACAACAACGGGGGCCTGGGACAATATACTATTACTCAAAAGGAATGAACCCCCAGGTTTGTTATGTCCACCGCCAGAGGAAAGACGTCTCTCAATGCCAGAGATTCGTGAAAAGGAAAGGAAAGGTTTATTTAATGCTATACAAACTTAAAGTAGTGGCTTAATGTCTTCATCAAAGCCCCAGAGTCCCTTAAAACACCCACAAATGCACACAGTTTTTCCTTCCCCCCTTTGCCCAGTCTGGGGTACCGTATCTCAGGGAAAGAAATAGAAGTCCGTGGCTCAGGCATCCCCCAGTTCTTCCCAGTAATCCGTCTCGGCTGGTAGGCCAACCTCAGTTCCCAGCACCATCAGCTGTGTCGCCAGGATCTCTGCTAAAGCTGGGTGGCAGTTCCCCCTTCTAAAGCTGTGGGGGTCCCCACTCTGGCAAAGCCATGAGGTTCTCTCTCCCAAGGCCACAGGAGTCCCCACTCGGCCAAAATCGGGTGGTTCTTCTTCCACCAGAAGGGCGTGGCTCTCCTTCTATTGCCCTCCAATGGCTGCCGAGTCTGGGTTTAAATCCCCACACCAGCCTTCTGCTGCAGCCCCGTTTGCGACTCCTCCTACAATCGGCTACACAATCGGCTACACCTGCCAGTACTTTCATATCCTTCCAGCTTCACTGGGCTGCCGTCGTGGGTCTGGGCAGGCGTAGCCCCATGTCATGGAGCCAGTTTTCTCCAAGCTCCCACGCAGGCAGGTGCTGTAACTCGGGGGACCTGCCCCCCAGTTACTGGGGAAGTTACTTCCATTCTCCTCAGAGCATGGACATAGCTGTTTAACATATCTGTGCAACCAGTTAAAGGTTATAGATATGTTAAATGACCACACCAGAGGTTAGCTGCAAAGCTGTTGCTATACAAAACAGCTCTCAATGGCCCTGCTCCATTTGTCCCTTCCCCCAACCCACGCCTAATATTTCCTGAACACTTTGAGTTCCAAATTCCTATTTGGGGTCCCTCCTCTTGGCTGCACCCTGTTACAATATGGTGTGCTTGAGTGTGATATTGTTATGTTACAGAATAACATGCTCATGGGTTTGAGTCACTCTTTATGACTCTTTTGTCATAAAAGAGTTTGTAACAAAAAAAGGGGGGCATTATTTGTGCTGAACCCTGTATATCATGTAAATTTCTTCTCCCTCCTCCTACTTGTCCTTCTCTAAATGAAAGGTTTTCCTCTTATGGAAGAGATATCCTCACATAGGCATTGGTGTTTAACAAAGACTGGCTCTTCACCAGGTTTAACCACACCCTAGCCCCTGGGTCACCAGTCAGTGAGTATCATTATGTTTGGAAGCAGATAGACAATTTGAGAGCAACCAAGGTCCTTAGACAGTTGGCTGGTTGCTAACTATTTAATTATGTCTCAGCAAACACCAGAGTGAGCTCTCATTGATAAACTTAGTTTATGAAGGGCTGGTCTCCTTAATGATTGTGGTGATAAATCATGCTAGTTTATTGAAAAGAGACAATCGTATGTTTAAATGAAGGGAATCTGTGTGTGTATTTGGGGGTAATGTTGTTTGTTTTGTTCTTACAGAATAATCTGATTTTAAAAATCAAAAGATCTAAATTCAGGTCCTGGATACTAGAAACCATATGACCTGAGGCGTGTTTGGTAACTCACGTCTTGACCCCTGACCCCCATAAAATGGGAGTAATCATTTGCATGACAAGAATGCAAGAATGTGGTTAGAAATAAATGTGGTGTTCTGGTAACTGTGTTTGCTAATGAAAGGTCCCCAGTATGCCCCTGTGGCAGAAAGATTATTTTGAGCTGATGGCATTTGAGAATCAACAAATGTAGAAAGGGGCTTTCTCTGCCGTCCCCTGACTGCCTAAAAGCAGATCCTTTCAAAAGAATTCAGCTGTTCAAATACCCCTTTATTGTCAGGGGTAAATATGACTTCTGTCACCAAAGAGAATTACATGAACAGGCTTTACTAATACAGACTCTGCTGTCCACTAGTTTCCCTCCCCTATTTTGCAGTCATTTCCCACCATGTTTCGTCCCTTGAAACCCTAATTCTTTCCCTGTGTTAAGGTGGTGTATAAAACCCAAATTCTAACTGCTTTTTCTGGCCACTCTTTTGTGAGCCCTCCCCCATGCAAACCTTCCCAAATAAACTTTACCCTTTCTCTTGTTAGTCTGTCTTTGTTAGTTTAATTCTCAGGCATCCAATGATTAGAGTTAAAGAGGATAGAGGAAAAGTTTGCCCACTTTCCCAATACTAGCAGGTGAAGGGGTTATTTGTACGATTGTGGTTGGGGGGAGAAAAATTCCTTTAAGGCAAAGATTCTGAGGCTTTTGTGTGCGTCAGGATCTCCTGGGCCCTATCACACTCTGGCTCCTTAACCTGGGGAGCATCTGCTTCAGTCTGGGCACAGGACCCCGGGAGTTTGGCTCAGCAGGTCAAGGCCACCACAGTTAGCTATAAGCGCTGCTTCCAGGGCCTCTGCATCTAGGAAGATCAAAACGCTGGGGATAACCTAGGATGGCCTCACTTTCATAGTTTCTGGGACTGTACTTTATTCTGCATTTCAATTTTGAGTTTAGAATTTGGTTGCCTAAATGGCATGATTTGTAACTTTCAATTTTGCTTCATCTCAATTTGCTAGACACACAATACCTTTTTGATGGAGTTGAATTATGTTAAGGGGACTCATATCTTTAAAATATCAGGCTGTAAAGGGTTTGATTTGAAATTCAAGGTTATATTTTGGAACAAAATGGTGACTGAAAATAAGTTTTCAGGCAGACAGACCTGACATCATATTATTTACCTAAAGGAACAAAATACTAGTTGAGGAAGTACTAAATTTGGATTATCTCCTTAACTCTACTGGGCAGCTTGCTGCTTCAGTCCACGAATCAAAATATATTTAACCACTTGGGCCCAGGATTTGTTTATGAAATGAGAGAAGTACATGGAGATTTAAGTTATATGATTTTTAAAAATCTGTTAACTTTTCAAATTTACATTATTTATGTTGCTTAAAGCACATGACTTGAATTTTATTTTATTTTTCCCAAGCCAGTGTCTTACAGTTTTCCCTGCTTGTATTTTATTGCCAAACACGCTTTTCTCCCTCTGCGCCACCCCTATGCTGGCAGGAAAGCTGTCACCTAAGATGATAAATGGATTGTTCACTTGGTCTCTGCTGTTTTGTCTCTTTCTCTTCTGTCAACTTTGTCAAAGGCTGACCGGCATGAATCAGAAGTGTTGTCTGAACACTTACCCCAGACATCTGGGTTGTTTTGTATGACAGCATTTACATTTGAATGTTGCCCTATACCACGGACGTGAATAACCAGTGACTGCAGCATCACATGCAAAGTGGAGTCATGGAATGACTGTTTCTATATCTGTATGTTCTGGACCACAGACAGGGAGAGAAAAGGGAGAGAATGAATATTCATTGTAGAAGTGTGTCCTCAAAACTTCACCTTGAAATGGCCTCTTGCACCACATTAAAGTAAGCTTTTAGAATAAAATCTTTTGAACAGAAAGATTCAATGGCAGAGCTTTTTAAAACTTTAAGTCCTTTGTAGTTAACATGGCCCTTCTCAACTTGATAGGAGGGAATGCTTCCTGAGAAACTCTCTTCCCACTGACCCTTACAAGGGCATCTGTGAATCTGGTCAGCCTCTCTAAAGCCTCGATATGGGGAACGTTTCTCTTTCTGAAGTGCTGTGTGTCCTGAACGTGGCTTCTTCAGAACCAGGAACTCTCAGGAGCCCCTGCAGCAGGTCGTTCTGAGCAGCCCCGCATGTGGGGACATGTGTATGTGACAACGGTGTGCATGTTCACGTGGGACATGAAGACGAAGACAGGGTTTCTGATCACTTAACTTCATCCTTAAAGAAGGACTGTCGTGTGAAACACTATTTTAAATAGAATTACTTTAAACCTGTGTTATCTCTGTTTCTGCTTTTCCAAATATTAATGTGTCCCTTCCAACCCAATCTCATCAAAACCACAGATACCTTGGGAAAAATCTTTCGGTGCCCCCATCCCTGGCACATGGGGGGCTGTCCTTTCCCATCTGCCCCATTCATTTTTCATGTGGACAGCTTTATACATTTGCTGTGGCAATTGTCTCCTCATTTTTCACATGGGACCTTGAAAATCGGTTTTGTCCTTTATACAATGAATCATTTAGAAAAGCCCTTATACTGTGACTAGAATTCCAGTCCCTTTGGAAGTTGCCATTCTTATGCAAAAAGTCCCCAACTTTCACAAGGATTATAAACTTTTATAAAAGTTCATTTATATCAGGGTCACCTGGAACTACAGGAGCATTTCGTTATAGCCTCTGTTATGGTTGTTGAACTGTGTCGCTGAGTTATTATAATAATGTGCTGTGCCAGGCACCAGAGCGAACATGCCAGGCACTTGCCTTGTATCATCATGTTCTTTAACTCCCACACCAGGTCTTCCAGCTAGTACCTGTCATCACTTCACAAGCCTTTCATGAGCATGTGAAGTACCTTGCTCAATGCCACATAGCTGGTACTTGTACAATGGAAATTCCAACCAATTTCAAAGCTTCTGCTGTTTCTACTGCCTTCTCCAGTCTGTGTCTGTCTCAGCTAGTATTGTTTCTGTGGAACAGCCTGTAGGAAACAAGAGGAGGGAAGGTGGACTCTCATGGATATATTCATTCTGAATCTCAAGCATCCTAAGATTGAGAGCTGAGGCTCTCACTGCAGGAGGCCAGAGCTTGGGCTAGAGCAGCGCCTGGGGAGTGAACATGAAACAAGAAGAGAAACTTGTCTGAGTCATTGGAGACAGATCACCCTCGGTCTCCACCTGTGCACATGGTGCTGGGTCATCAGACTGGGGGTGAGGGGGAGAGCAGGAAAAGCATACTAGTTTTGTTTTTGTCGAAATTTAAGAGGGGTTTTAGAGGATTTGAAACCCTGGTAGGAGGCTGATAGGATGTTAGTTGTAGTGGGAATAATAGCCACAAAGCTACTGTGTCACCTAAGGAATGACTAGCTACTTCCTCCCTTGGACCCTACCATTCCATCTGCCCACCCCTTCATCAGACACCTCTGCCACATCACTCAGGTTTCAGTCTAGGGGTCACTTCCTATATTGAGGCTCCCTAGACCCCCAAGCTCTCTTTCTGGAGCTCCTGCCTTGGGTTGTCTCTTGCCCCTTGCTGTCCAGCTGGTTACTCCTGGTGGAATAATGACTGTGGGCAGAAAGGGCAAACATTCTCAGACAAAACAAGAAATTCAAAAGGCCACATCTTGTAAGATTGAGCTCATGTTAATGCTACCACTAATTTTGTACAGACTTTTAATTCTCAATGTTTTTTTTAGAATTATGACAAAAACGATCACATAATTATGAAATGTTACCATTTTAAGGATGTAACAGTAGGGGAGAAAAAACTTTTTCCTGTACCCTCTTAGGTTCAGTACATGGGGCCCTGTAAATTAAACCAACGAAAGATAGTTTAGCAGGAGAAAGGGCATACAAATTTTATTTGAGCTTAATATTTAATTTTTATATGCACACAGGTCTCACAGAAAAGGAAGTGAAAACCTAAAGAAGCAGTTAGGCCCAAGAGCTTATATGCCATTTTAATGAAGAGCAGTACATTTGTGGGGAAGTGACAAGACAAAGGAAAAGGGTTCGGACTCAGAGGGGTGGTAAGCTGTGGAGAGGCAGATATATGGGGAAACAAATGGAAGATAGGGGCTATTTCAGTGGGCTCTGTTAGGTGGACCCAAATCGGTGTCACCCCCAGTAATAAGGGTTATCCAGTCTCCTTTCCCTGCTACAGGTGGAGAAGGAAAGAGGAAAGAGGGATACTTTCACAAAGGAGAATTTATGCCCTGCCTTTAGGCTGAAAGGAGGGGTCAAGAGCTTTTCTCGTGTCTGCTGTTTCTTATTTGCCTTCAGCTCAAAACAGTCCTTCCACCAAAGTGGCATATTTTAGAGTGGCATACACTAATCTCCTTTGTAATCTTGTTTAACATTCCTTTTACAAATGAGAAAACTTAGTACCAGAGCGACTACTCATGGGTCACTGAGGCAGAGCCAAACCCGGAGCCTCACTGTACCTTTCTCCCTCACTGGCTGCCCTACCCCTTGTAAGCCCCGCACAGTGATCGCTCATCTGGATCCTGCCCCTTCCCCTCCTGTGACCTTCTCAGCAGGGCCCACGGAGAGCCAGTGGGTTATTTCCCTGAGCCTCAAATTAGAATAACACCTACCAACGAGGGAGGGTGTGCAGGTGAAATTTAAACAAGATGTATGTGAAGAACCTTGTCCAGCGTGAATCTAGGTATGTTAATGAAAGTCTCCAAGCCTGTTCATCCAATCTGTTTTTAAAAAAAGGTAATAACTACATACCTTATGGTTTCCTTCCAAGAATAAAAAGAAAGATAAAAGGTGCCATGCACAGTGTCCGTCACATGCAAGCCCTCCCTTAGTGATAAAAGCTGTCCCTACCAACACCATGTAGCAGCTCGGTAGACGTTCTGCCCGAGGCAGCAGTACCCATCTCGGGAGTCCAAGTGGGGTGTGGCGGGGAGCTGCTCCACCACACAGGCCCACTAGCTTTTCTGTGGTCGGCAGCGCTGAGGAGCTCGGTGTGTTTGTGTTCAGTGCAAAGAGCCCTCAGAGGTTCCATTCCTAACAGGCCTTCCTGCCTTCGTGTAAGGGTGCTTAATACCTGCTGCAGTCCTTTCTTAGATGATCCAGTTCTTTGACTCTCCTGGAAATCTGTGCCTCTTTTGTTTTTGTCGTTTTAATCCAGCATTTATTAAGCATCTGATGGGTGCTGGATATAGTACTAGACATTAAGAAGGAGGCAGAGAGTTTCTTTTTGGCCAGAACCACCATCTTCCAATAATTACCCAAAATGACTTAACACAAAGGGAAAGAGGAGAGGCACCTACTTTTGTTTTCTAGGTCTTTTAGAAAACATGAAGGTGTCCCTTTGGCCACATACATGCGAATCTACAAGAAAGGTGATATTGCAGACATCAAGGGACTGGGCAGTATTCAAAAAGGAAAGCCCAAAAAAATGTTACCATGGCAAAACTGGAAGAGTCTGCCTTGTCACCGAGCATGCAGTGGGCATTGTTGTAAACAAACAAGGGCAAGGTTCTTGCTAGGAGAATTAATGTACAAATTGATCATATTAAGCCCTCTAAGACTCAAAATAGCTTCCTGAAACTTGTGAAGGAAAATGATCAGGAAAAGAAGGAAGTCAAAGAGAAAGGTATCTGGGTTCAGCTGAAGTGTCAGCCTGCTCAGCCCAGAGAAGCACACTGTGTGAGAACAAGTGGAAAGGAGCGTGAGCCATTCGAATCCATTTCCTATGAATTAGTGACATGATAAATGTGGAAAAAAATAAAAGACCTCTGTGTTGATAAGAAGAAGGAAGAGGAGAAGAATGCAGAGGGGACCAAGCATGGTTTTCATTCTCAAGGAGCTCATGGTTGTGGGGGGCACATGACAGGTACAAGGGAGGGGAAGCTGAGGTTCTAGAACGTGGCTGTGGAGTGCTGTGGGGTCCAGAAGGAGGAGGTTACATCTCGCCTGGCAGTTGGTGGTTGATGGAGAAAGGTGTGGGAGGAGCTGATCCTTAATGGGGGGAAGCAGTTTCAGTTGACAGAGGCAGAGGGGCTGGGAGGGGCAGGCAGTACAAGGTTTGGAACGATACGATTTGCCAGGAACGTCGAGTTATATGAAGAGAGCAGAGAGTGAGAAGGGAAACAGGGCCGAGGTGAAATCAGAGAGAACCATTACTAGCATGCTCAGAATTGGGACTTAACTTGGCATTTTCAGGAATGCTGAAATATAGCAGAGCTACACTTTAGGGGAAGTAATCTGCCAGCAGTGCCAGGTGAATTAAAGGGAACACCTTCCTGGAAAGCTATTGGAGCAGTATAGGTGAGCAATAATGTGAGTGTGACGATGGAAGAGGAGACATGTGGTGAGGCCCTGTCTTCTCCCTCCAGCCACCTGGAGTAGAAGTTTGGGTGGACGTTTTGATTCCCGGTTTGTTGGGAACATTCACTTAGCTGCTGAGTTGGGTAAGGTGCAGATCTCCGTGTATGAGTTTCGTATTGCTTCCTACAGCCACTCCTGGAATACAGCAGAGCGACACTTTAAGGTGCTGCTCCTCCTGGCCAGGCCTGAGTCCTTGGGGTCAGGACTTTATACGCTTTAGAGAGAGCGCCCACCAAGGGGATGCATACCTCTCACGTCCAGGAGAGAAGGAGGCCCCTAAGGTTTGTTTGCGTGCTTGCTTGCTTTTAGGATTTTATTTACTTATTTTTAGAGAAGGGGAAGGAAGGGAGAAAGGGAAGGAGAGAAATATCAATTGGTTGCCTCTCATATGCACCCCAACCAGGGACCCAGCCCAAAAGCCAGGCATGTGCCCTAACCAGGAATGGCAATGGCAACCTTAGGTCACTTTGCAGAATGAGGCCCAACCAACTGAGCCACACCAGTCAGGGTCTGACTAAGGTTTTAAGAGGGTAAGTGGCTGCCTCAAGGCCATACAGCTGAGTAAGTGGGGATCACAGTAGGGCTTTGTCCCGTACTGTGAAGTCGAATTGAGCTGTGAGGAGTTGACGTCCACAGTGGCGATTTAAGCAGAGGAGTATTCTGTTACTTGATGGTTATAAATGGGTTGCTCACCAAGCCCACACTGTTCACACAGCAGGGCACATGTGTGGGTGTGGTAAATGCAGTGTGACCCCTGGAATTCCCCGGATGGGACTGCGGATTCGTGCCCTCAGAGGCTTTGTCCCCACATGGGACGAGAGGCTTTGCCACAGAGCAGGCATTATCGTTTAAGTCCCAGGGCAGGACTTGGCTGAGACCTACTGCTCTGTGGTGTCAAAATTCTCCTCCCACCTAACCCTCATGTGCAGCACTTTCAAAGCTGATATGTCATGGAACAAGTTCCGTCAGAAGCAAGATGGCCCTGGACAGGGTGGCACTGGGTCTTACAGCATCTCAGATCCTGTTGCTGCTGCTGCTGAGGACACGCCGTTTCTGTTGGGTGGGGAGGAAAAGTTGTTATTGTTCCTCCTGGCCAATATATCCCCTCACCAAGGACCTGTTTCTTGAAAATCCCTTCCCAGTGGCTGACTCTCTGTCCCTTGGTTTAGTTGGCTGATGTTGTTAGGTTGAAATAGCAGAGGGGTTTCCTGATTTGGTGGAGGAGGAAAGAACTAATTTTAATTGCCTTATGTCACATCAAGTTTGCTTCTTGTTTTTGTTGGAATCTCTCTTTAAAAATAAACTAGAAGCAATCCAAGTGACTTGTGTTCTGCAGGCATGAAGCACCCCAGGCTTGGAATTCATGTCTTGCTTTTGCTACCAACTAACTTTTGTGACCTTATTTTCCCCTTCAGTAAAATGAGCAGGTTGGGTGAGGCTTAGCATCTGTGGGCTGGCAGCGTGTGGCCAGATCCTGACCCTTGTCATGTTTTGTGTGACCTAGACAGTGTTTTATTTTCTAATTGAATTTAAAGACCTTTAAAAATGGTGATTTGCCACAGGCCCCACCCCTAACACCAGGTCAGTTTGGCACATTTCTTATCTGCCTGGTATTTGACTCCGCCAGCCCTGGTGGGTGTTCTCTGGGTTTCCTTTCAGCTGAAATAGTCCGAGAATTGAATTTCTTTACAACTTCAGGTCTTTTATGCCTCTGCCTGACTTGCTCTTTGGACATTGGAAGAATTTTCTTCAATGAAAAAAAATCACATGTCAGTAGGCCAACAGGTGTTATAAGCTGTACTATAGCTTGGTTTTCTTTTGTTTTTATATGCCGTTGCTGCAGAGGGATTGTTAATGATGGGGTCTCAGGGTTAATATGTGTGGAGCTCTGCCCACAGTGTTCAGAGCACTGGTTCTCAAACTGCATGCTCCAAACCAGCAGCATCACCTGGGGATCTGACACATGCAGACTCTGGGACCCTGCCTGGACCCCTAAACCACAACCTCCAGGGATGAGGCCCAGGAATGTGTGTTTTGTCATCTCTAAAATGGGGTGTTAAAATGATACCTACCTTGTAGGGTTATTAGGAGGATTAAATGATAGAATATTTGTAAAGCCCACTGCAGTGGTTCTCACACTTGGGAACCATCAGAGTCACTGCAAGGTTTTTTAATACAGATGCCTGGGCATCTACGTTTTGATTCAGCGGGCCTGGAGAAGGGCCCTAGGAACATGGCTCCAGAGACCCTTATCACTCTCCCCTGTGTGATAAGTCATCCGGGAGAACTTGGGGAAATGAGAAGGGGTAGGGATTACTATTTTGTATAGGGGGCAGGCAGAACTTCCCTAATAAGGTGACTCTTGGGCAGAGACCTGAAGAAAGAGAGGAGGGAGCCCTACAACTTTCCCTGGAGAGTACTCCAGGCACAGGAACAGACAGTAAACGCAGCCAGGATGCCAGTAAGCTGAAGTGGAAGACCATGGGGGACAGTGGCAGCTGATGAGCTCAGAGGGGTGAGAGAGAGTGGTGAGCATGCGAGGCCTTCAGTCACTGTGAAAGACATTGCGTCTGCTCTGACGGCAGTGGGAGTCACAGGAGGGTGATGTGGTGTGTGAAATTACTCATTATCCAGAGTGTTCGTGACTATATTGTGCTGCCTCTTCTTAATTAGCTATATTTCTGGGTAAAGAAAGAGCCATCATTGGTGAATAAACATTCTTTACAAAATAATTCAAGGTAAAAAAATGTACAATGACTGGTGGAATTACAAAATCAAATCACCATTTTTCACCTCTAATGAAATAATGGATATGGGCATTGATCACCAGAAGATGCTAAAACCAGCCAGGAAAATGTTGGTGAGCGGCTCCAGGGTGGGAGGCTGAGATGTTAGCACTTGAGTTCCTCGACTCATCTCAGCGTCATTCAGAGTCGGAGCGCCTCCCAGGTGCTGCTGCGTGACTAACAGACCCACCCTGAACTGTCCCATCTGGCTTTTGCAACAAGACGGTGCCCTGTGGGGAGGGGAGAGGGACTTTCCTAGACTGAATGGGACCTCGGACGTGTGCAACATGTGGATCTTGTGTGGACCTGATTTTGTTTGATATAACCATAAGGGGACTTTTTTGAGGTAATTGAATTTGAACACAGACTGGATATTAAGTACTATGAAATAATTATTAGTTATGTTAAATGTGATGATGGTATTGTCTTTGTATAAGAAAATGCCTTTTTTGTAGTGGGACATATGTTTAGAAGTGAAATGACATGATTTCAAGAATTTGATTTAAAATATTACAGGAAAGAGTGAAAGAGAGAAAAGAAGCAAAAGAACCAAGAGAACCAAAATACTGTTACTTGCTGACCCTAGCAGATGTGATATAGGTAGTTATTAACCTATTCTGTCTTTGTGAATATATGAACTTTCAAAAGAAAAGGTTTTTTAATGCAAATGCAAGAGAAGATGGAAAGATAAGAAAATAAAAAAGAAAAGCCTTGTTTAGAAAGACAAAGTTGCTGATAATTCTTCCTTGTGTAGCAAAATTATTCCAAAAAGTGAAATGCATTCACTATTGCTGATGTTACATAGTAATGATACTAGGAAGTGTTGTTGAAATATATTCTGTTTATCACGTACCCTACCCTTAGTTTCCTGATTGCTTGCCAAGCTCATAAAATAACGACAATACTGACCACACTGATGGTGAGAAATAGCAGTTTTGTAGCCCTCCCTGCCTCGGACATTCTGGAGAAGCTGAGAGCACACTGCTGTGGGGCAGAGTAGGGACCACCCTCCTCGGAAGGACTGAGGCTTCCATTTGCTCCATGGGTGATCTAATTAAGCAAACATGAGCAGTCAGTATGTTTGTTTCACGGAATGCACAGTGTCATGGAAAATGAGGACTATGGACTGTGACTTAGGAACTGGTTTCTGGAAAACCTGGATGCTAATTTCCAAATTGTGTTCTTGACCCTGAAACCACTCATGCTCTGCGTCTGCTCCTTCATTTAGCTTGAAAATGCTCAACCGAGTTAAAGTGCAAAGACTTCTGCAAACTTGAAGTTATTCTGATGCTTGAAGTCATTTCTTTCCTTGGATATTTCTTCTTTTTTTTTTTTTTTTTTTTTTTTTT